>JAJPUD010005095.1:69771-171065 GCA_023553655.1 Myrmecobius fasciatus | reverse complement strand
GGGGGGCGGGGGGAGGGAAAGGAAAAGCTTGGGGAAAAAAAGTTTTCTAGCAAAGGTCAATGTTGAAAGGTCACTCATATGTTTTGCAAATAAAAAGCTTTATTATTAAAAAAATAAAAAAAAAATAAAAAAAAAGATCATATTTGCATCATAGAAGGAATTTAGTAACATTCCTTCTTATTTTTTCAAACAGCTTATGTAATATTGAAGTAATTGTTCTTTAAATATTTGGTAGAATTTGCTTGTAAATTGATCTGGTTTTGAAGCTTTCTTTTTTCCCTCTATTTTCCCTTTGCAAACTTTATTTAAATTTTTTTTTAAATAATAGCTTTTTATTTTCAAAATACATGCAAATATAGTTTCAACAATCACCTGTGTAAAACTTTGTGTTCAAAATTTTTCTCCTTCCCTCCCTCCTTCCCCTATCCCCTAGATAGCAAGTAATGCAATATATGTTAAATATGTGCAATTCTTCTATATGTATATCCACATTTATCATGCTGCATAAGAAAAATCAAATCAAAAAGAGGAAAAAAGTGAGAAAGAAAAAAAAAACAAGCAAACAACAAAGTTGAAAATACCATGTTGTGATCCACATTCAGTTCCCATAATCCTCTTTCTGGATGCAGATGGCTCTTTCACTCACTTGGATTTGGTCTGAATCACTTCCTTATTGAAAAGTCATGTCCATCACAGTTGATCATTACATAAGCTTGTTGCTGTGTACAATGTGCTCTTGGTTCTGCTCACTTCACTTAGCATCAATTCACATATAAGTCTTTCCAGGCCTTTCTGAAATCATCCTGCTGATTATTTCTTATAGGACAATAATATTCTATTACATTCATATGTCATAACTTATTCAGCCATTCCCCAATTAATGGGCATCCATTCAGTTGGAGTTTTTTCTTAGGCAGTTAATTTGTTCAGCTTCTTTTCTCAGGATTAAGTTATTGAAATCCTCTATTTCTTTTCAATTAATTTTGTCCATTTGTATTTTTGTAAATATTCATCTGTTTAATTTAGATTGTCAGTTTTATTGGCATTTTGTTCAATAAAATAGCTCCTAATTGTTTTAATTTTATCTTCATTGGTTTTGAATTTAACCTTACTCATTTTTGATATTATTAACTTGGTTTTATACTGATATATGTGGTTTTATAATAGTTGTTGCTGTGATCCAGATTGGGACTCAAAGGCATTTGAATTATTTCTTCTTGGCTTCATGCAGTATTTTCACCTTGACTTGGAAGTTTGTGGGTCTTTGCTACAATATTCCAAGGAATATTTATTTTATTTAGGACATTATTTTCCTTTATCCCCTTTTCCCTCCCACCCCTGCTTTTGTATCTTTCTTTAGCTCTTTCTTAACCCTTCTAGGAACTTTTCTACTTGAAAGAAATTTCAAGAGGTCACTGGATTTTTTCAGTTTCTACTTTTTCCTCTAGTTTTTGGTTATCTAGGAAGTTTTTCTTTATAATTTCTTGAAATATGATACCTAGACTCCTTTTTTTAGTTCATGGCTTTTAGGTAGATTAATGATTCTCTCTTCCTTCTCTCCCATTCCAATATTATTTATTCATTTTTCTAGCTATTTAATACATTTTCTACCAATTACATATAAAACATTTTAAAAAATATTTTTAAAAATTTAATAGAGTTTCAAATTTTATCTCTCTTTCTTTCTTGAAACAATAAGCAATCTTGAAATGGGTTATATATGTGCAGTCATATAAAACACTTCCATATTAGTCATTTTGTACATGAAAACCCTTAAGTGAAAGAAAAAGAATGAAAGAAAAAAAGAGTAAAAAAATAATGTGCTTCAATCTATATTCAAGGAATATAAATTCTTTCTTTGGAAGTAGAGAGCTTGTTTCATCATTAATCCTTTAGGATTGTCTTAAATCAGGGCAGCTAGGTGGCAGTGGTTAGAGCACCAGCCCTGAAGTTAGGAGGACCTGAGTTCAAATCTGGTCTCAGATACTTAAGATTCCCTAACTGTGTGATCCTGGGCAAGTCACTTAACCTCAATTGCCTCAGCCAAAAAAAAAAAAAAAAGATTGTCTTAAGTCATTATATTGTTGAGAATAGTAAAATCATTTATAAATTACTCCTCATATAATATGCCTGTTATGATGTACAATATTCTTCTGGATCTGTTAGCTTCCCTTTCCATTAATTTATGTTGCCTTTCCTTTTTTTTTTCTGAAATTATCCTGTTTGTCATTTCTTACAGCATAATAATATTCCATAATAATCATATGACAACTTGTTGAACCATTTCCCAATTGATGAACACACCTTCAGTTTCCAATTCTTAGTCACCATAAAAAGATCTGCTATAAATATTTTTGCCCTTTTTTTGAGATGTCTTAGCGATATAGACTTAGCAGTGGTGTATTGCTGCATTAAAAGGCTTTGTACAATTTTATAGGCTTTGGTCATAGTTCCAAACTTATAACCAAATTGTTTTCCTGAATGGTTGGATCAGTTTACAGCTCCACGAACAATGCATTAGTGTCTCACCCTTTCCACATTGTCTGCAACACCCATCATTTTCCTTTTTTTTGTCTTATTAATGAATTTTATAGGTATGAGATGGTATGGCTAGATCGTATTTCTTCACAGTATTTTTTTTTTATTGATTCCCTTGTTATCTTTGTTATTTTTGTTCTTCTAGATGAATTGTGCTTTTATATTTTCCTAGCCCTGGAGAAAAACCAAATAGGAATAGAAACAAAAATTGACCATGTATTAGGACATAAAACCTGACAAAATGTTAAAAAGCAGAGATACTAAATACATCCTTTTTAGATTATTATGCAATAAATATTACATTCAATAATGGGGAGTGGAAAGATAGATTAAAAATTAATTAGAAACTAATTTAATCCTAAAAATTAATTGGGTTAATGATCCAATCATAAAAACAATGATTTCATTAAAGAAAATATGAGAAAACATACCAAAATTTATGGTACCAAAGTAGTACTTAGGGGAAATTCTTTATCTCTAATTGCTTACATCAGTAAAATAAAGAAAAGGCACAAATTGGGCATACAGCTAAAAGACTAGAAAAAGAACAAATTAAAAATCTCCAATGAATTTACCAAATTGAAAATACTGAAAATCAGAGGAAAGATTAATGAAATTGAAAGAAAACCAGTGAACTAATAAGTAAAACCAGAAGCTGATTAAATGAAAAAAAAAAAACCAATAAAATAGAGAAACCATTGTATAATTTGATTAAAAAAGAAAACCAAATTACTTGTATCAAAAATGAAAAGGGTGAATTAACCACTAATGAAGAGTAAATTAAAGTAATTATTAGGAGCTATTTTGCCCACTTATGTGCCAATTAGTTTGACAGTCTAAATGAAATAGATTAATACAAATATATGCATTACCCAGATTAACAGAGGAATAAATACTTAACTAACCCAGTCTTTAAAAAAAACGTTGAACAAGACTTTGTAAAAACATTTAAACAATAATTAATCCCAGTACTACATAAAGTATTTGAAAAATAGGTGGAGCCTTTCAAATACTTTTATGACACAATTATGTTGCCAGTACATAAACCAAGAAGAACCAAAACAGGGAAAGAAACTTATAGACCAATTTTCCTAATTAATATTGATGCAGAAATTTTAAGTAAAATACTAGCAAAAGAGACTACAGGAATATAGTACAATCATTGTAAATTATGATCAAGTGGGATTTATACTGGGAATACAGGGCAGGTTAAATATCAAGAACACTCAGAATAATTGATCATACCAACAATAAAACTAATAGAAATCATATGATTATCTCAAAAGATGCAGAAAAAGCCTTTGACAAAATACTGTACCAATTCCTATTTAAAACATTAGAGAGAACATAGGAATGAATGGAACTTAGCTTAAAATGGTAAGTAATATTTATCTAAAACTCTCAGCAAGTATTATATGTAATGAAAATAAGCTAGAAGCCTTTCCAGTAAAATCAGGAGTAAAGCAAGAATGTCTATTATCATCTCTGTTTTTCAGTATTTTGCTGGAAATATTAGCTAAAGCAATAAAGGCAGAAAAAGAAATTAGAATTAGATTAATCAAAGAGGAGAAAAAAGTAATACTCTTTATAGATGACATAATGCTATTTATACTTAGACAATCCTAAAGAATCAACTAAAAAACTACTTGAAAAAATGAATACCTTTAGCAAAATTGTAGAATACAAAGTAAACCTATGTAAATCACCAGGGTTTTTATATATTATCAACAAAATCCAAAAGCAAGAGGTGGAGAAATTCCTTTTTTTTTATTAAAGCTTTTTATTTGCAAAAAATATGCATAGGTAATTTTTTGACATTGAACCTTGCAAAGCCTTCTGTTACAAATTTTTCCCTCTTACCCCCCACCCCCTCCCTTAGATGGCAGGAAGTCCAATATATGTTAATTGTTAAAATATTTGACAGATCAAATATGTGTATATATATTTATACAGTTATCTTGCTGTACAGGGGGAAAAAAAAACCTGAGAAGGAAAATATAATGTAAGCAAACATCAATAGGAAGTGTGAAAATGTTATGTTGTGGTCCAGACTCAGATCCCACAGGCCTCTCCCTGGGTGTATATGGCTTTCTTCCTCACTGAACAACTGGAACTGGTTTGAATCACTTCATTGTTGAAGAGAACCATGTCCTTCAGAATTGATCATCATATAGTCTTATTGTTGCCTTGTACAATAATCTCCTGGGAGAAATTCCTTTTAAAATAATTGTAGACAACGTAAAAAATTGTAGACAACTCTTGGGAGTCTACCTGCTAAGATAAACCCAGGAACTATATGAGCACAGTTACTAAATGTTTTTCACACAAAGAAATTCAGACCCAAGCAATTGGAGAAATATTAATTGCTCATGGGTAGCCCAAGTCAATATAATAAAATTTACAATTTTAGCTAGATTAATCTATTAATTCAGTGCCATACCTATGAAAATATAATTTTTTTATAAAGCTAGAAAATATAATGGACATCAGATTCTTAGATAATCTTACATTGATCTGTTTTTTAAGATCCGATATTGACATATTTTTTTTCAGTTTTTTGACCCTTATTATTATTTGATGTCTCATAGAACAATTAATTTCCATTTGCCTAATTCTAGTTATTTTCTTCAGTAAAGTTTTCTACTTCCACTAAACTGGCAATTCACTTTTTATAACTTTCTTTGTCAGCTCTCATTTCTTTTCCCTTTTTTCTCTTTACCCATTCTTACTTGGTTTTGATTTTTAAAATACTTCCTCTCCCTTAACCATATCCCACTACTTTTCTTTAAAAGTTTTTGCTTTAACTCTTCCAGGAACTCTTCTGCTTATGACCAACACATATTTTTCTTTGTGGATTTTCTTGTAGATGTTTTCAAGTCATTCTTTTCTTCTGAGTTTGTATCTTGAGTTGCTTGGAGTTGTAGTAACTTTTTATGGTTGGATTATTTTTCTTTGCTCATTGTTTCAGCCTGTTTCTTGACTTCTGACTTTTAGTGTTAGGTTTTCCTTACTTTTGGGAGTGATCTTGCTTGAATTGTTTTTTTCCCCACAATTCAGTTTGGGTTCCTCTCAGTTTTTAATGCTTATGTCTTCTTGTTTGTATTAGTACAATGGTTAAGCCCTGTTGGGTTATGTATAATTGAATTTCAGTGGAGTGTTACTAGACTCAGTGACTCTTAGGGCTTGTAGGTTCAGAGTGACTGAACTACTGGCTTTGCTTTAGTCTTGGTGTTTTGCTGTTTTTTTTCCCCCCCTAAAATCAGGCATATGTGTTGAGCTACAGGTTAAAACTAAGTTACTGCTTGGTTCCTGGGCTTAGAACCACATAGCTAAGTTTCTGGAATTTATTGTGTACTCAATACTCTGGCTATTTCTTTTTGCTTTGGAAATGTGAGCTGGGTAATGGGTTATGGAGTTGCCATATGGCACCTCATCCTGCTCTCAGTACTAATTAAGGGTCTTTGGAATCTAGTTACTTTCTGCTGCATGCTCTTTCATACTGTTGCTTACAGTTATTGCTGGACTATATTCCAGGGCCAATCCCAAGTGCAGTGTTTGCAGATTTTTCTGTCTCTTCCTAAACTATTTTGAGTTGGAAAAAAGTTCGTGTGGCTTTTTCTTTAATCTTCCTTATGAGAATTTCTTCTGGTATGTTTTCTGGGTTTTTATGAAGGAGGTGTGTTGGAAAGGTAGGCAAAGATGTTGATTCCCATTTTACTATCTTGTCTGCCATAATTTTGTAAAGACTTTTCATCTCATATCCTTTCATATTATGCTAATAATATATTGGTAGAATTGTAAAAAAAAATCTAGGAGCCTAACAATTAAATTCAATTATTGTCACAATGTTTCACTCATAGAAGTGTTGAGATTACTCACACAATTATAATTATAGCATGAAAATAAAAGTTAAGAAAAGTAGCTTTTCAGAAGGAATGACAAGATTATCTGTTCATTTTTCTCATTTTGAGTAACTTTTTGTCATAAAAACATTTCAAAGGAAAGTGAACTAGATATGTAGCATTTTATTTTTTAAAAGTTGAGATCAATGGTATTTTAAATAGATAAAAAGTAACTAACATGAAATACAGTTCTATATCAGCTTGTTTGAAAATACCTAGAGAGTTTTTCTTATCCCAAAGGTATTCCTAATTTGCACAGTAAAGATGATTTTGTTTATATCAGAATATTAAAGGAAAATATATAGTCATACCAAATAAGTAATTCATCTAGTTAAGAAAGCCTAATATTTACATTTGTTCCTGTGAATCAGCCCTCAAGAAAGAAAATAGAACTTTTTTTTAAGGTAGTAAAATTCGAACACACTTACTGAGGTCCCCAAAATATTTCACAATGTGAATGTGAGGCAACAAATATTCTCATTTCTTCAAAATAGCATGAGATAGGAATTTATTATTTTTATTAAAAAGTAAGCTTTTATTAATTTCTTCTATCATCATAGTTATTCTCAGGATCCTTCCTATGTTCTTCCCCAGAGAGTCATTCCATAGGAAAAAAAATGGCATTTGGTATATTAATGAAAAAAGTAAAAAAAGAAACCAGTATAACTGGTTGGTATACTTAAAAATCCAAAAACATGTGAAAAAAAAAAGACAACTCAAAACATGTGGGCCTTCCACTTCTATGAAGGGATAGAATCCGGTTTTCTTCTAATATTTTGAATCATGCTTGATTTTTATCACGTTGTTTAGTTTACTTTTGGATTTTTTTTGGTGTGTGATTTTTTTCCATTTACATTTTTGTAAGTTTTGTATGTAGTGCTTTGGTTCTATTTATTTCACTCCATATCAATTCATGTAGATGTTTCTCTGTATTCATTTTATGTGTGTATGTGTGTATTTAAAAATATTTTTATTGTTTTATTCATATGTAAACATTCATTTAAAAATATTTGAGTTCCAAATTCCTCCCGTTTTTGCCCCTCCCCCACCCTTTGAGGAGGCAAGCAGCATTAATTATACATATGAAATCATGCAAAACATATTTCCATATTAGCTATTACAAAAGAACCTTTCCAATAAAGAAAGCATAAAAAATATCCTTTATTATTCACTCGGAGTGATTCATCTCTTCTCTCTCTGAAATTGATTAGCATTTTTCATCATGACTGCTTTGGAATTGTCTCAGATCATTGTCTTGTTCAGAGTAGCTATGTCTTTCACAGTTCATTATTGGGTTGTTGTTTGTTTTTGAACTGTGAACACTTTAAAATTTTTTTGAATTTGATATTTTCCCCCAGTTATATGTAAAAGTAAATTTTAACATTCATTTTAAAACTTTAAATTCTAAATTCTCTCATAGTTGATTATTATTATAGAATTACTATTACTACTCAATAGGGTTATAATAGAGAGATCTATCTTATCCTGGAGGAAAATAGGAGGGGAATAGGATGTGGGAAGGGGGAGGGTGATAAAAGAGAGAGCATATTGGGGGAGGGAGTAGTCAGTACCAAAATATTTTTGAGGAGGTATAGGGTGAAAGGAGAGAGAGAATAATTGGGAGAAAAACAATTAGCAATAATAATTGTAAAATAATTATTGAAGCATGCTTCTCTGATAAGGCCTCATTTCTCAAGCATAGAAGAAACTGAGTCAAATTTATAAAAAAAAATGAGAGCCATGCCCCAAATGAGAAATGATCAAAAGATATGAACTATGCCCAAAGTACTATATGTTCATGCATATCTTTTGGCCTAACAACACTACTAATAGGCATGAATATCAAAAGAAGTTCGAGGGGGCGGGGAAAGGAAAATGACCTATATGTACAAAAAATATTCATAGCAACTCTCAGGGCAAAAAAATTGGAAATTGAAGAAATTCCTATCAATTGGGGAATGACTCAATAAACTATGGTATGTGTATGTTATGAAAACTCTCTTTTTAAACTTAATTTTTCTTGGGGGGGTATTTTCATTAGGGTGGGAGATCTATGCTTTCTTTCACAACCTGACTTTTATGGAAGTATTTTGCATAACTTCACATATGGTTTCTTAATTGTGGGTGGGGATAAGGGAGAGAATCTAGAACTCAAGAATTTAAAAAAACAAATATAAAAAAATTTTTGTTTTGAATGTAACTGGGGGAAAATATTAAATAAAATAAAAAAGCAGTATTACTATTACTATATACAGTGGTCTCCTGGTTCTTTTCACTTACTTCATTTTTCATTAGTTGATGTATCTTCCCAGGTTTTTCTCACATCATGCTGTTCATTTTTTACTATAAGAAATAATATAGTAAAATGATGTGTTCCATAATAGTCATAATACTATAATTTTTCATTCATTTCTAATTGATAGGTCTCCCTCAATTTTCAGTTCTTTGCCACCACACAAAAGCTATTGTAGTTTCCCCCCCCCCTTTTTATGATCTCTTTAGGAGGCAGACCTAATACTGGGTCAAAGGGCAGATACAATTATTTACAGCATCATAATGTTCCATTATATTCATGTGCCAATCATTTAGCTGTTACCCAATTGTTGGGCATCCACTTTTAAAAAATGCTACTATAAATAATTTATTGCAAATGATGACTTATTTTGTATTGATATTTTCTTTGAAATCTTAGTAATAGAATCTCTAGTTTAAAAGGCAGGGACATCTTAATTTATTAGTATATTTTTAAATTGCTTCTCAAAATGGTAGTATCAACTCATAGCTTTACCAGAAATGTGTTAGTGTCCCTATCATTCTACAAGTCCTCAAATATTGAGAATTGCTATATTTTCATCTTCTTTATCAATACTCAGTTTATAAGATAAAACCCCAGGGTTGTTTTGATTTGTATTTTTCTTATTAGTAGTGATTTGTAGCATTCTCATATGTTTGTGAATAATTTGAAATTCTTTTAAGAACTGTTCATATTCTTTGACCATTTATCTATTGGGAAATGGCCATTAGTTTTACACACACACAGATATACACATATCTACATAGATATAAATACACATTGTTTATTTATATATTGACTACTAAACCCTTGTCAGAGAAATTTCATAGAGATTCTCCACTCCTCCATTTAATTAATTCCATTTTTATCCCAGGTGAATTAATTTTGTCTGTGCAAAAGCTCTTCAAAATTTCACATAGTCAAATATAAATGGTTAGTAATACTGACATTTCATAGATACGTGATGTTAAGTCCTGCCCACCCACATCAGCGGGGGACCTAAACTACCCACTTCTCTCCTTGTCGGGGGCAGACTCCCCGTCGCTCACCTCCATGGGAGTCAACTGGCTTCTTACCTATTTCCCAGGTCTTTGGGCATCTCCGGCCCTGCTTCTCTTAAGCAGGGAATTATCTCCACAGAACACCCGAGATACCAAAGGCTGGGTAACAGCAGGTCTGTATTTATTTAGGATATCACAAATTGAAGTTCCCTATTACATGGCAATGCTAGATGTTACCTGGCAGCATGTTGGCAGTCTGCCAGTAGTGTCTAAGTGCTGAGAGTGCCCAAGGCAGTGTCTGATGTTACATGGCTGCCTGCTAAGGTAGTGTGTGTGGATAGTGCCCCTAATGCAGATAGTGCCCCCTGGCATCTCTGTTTACTCTCTTTTATAATCCCCTACTCCACGTAATCCAGGAGGGTAATCCCCTCCTCCACGTGGTCCAGGAGGGAGGAGCCCCCTCCCTAGTCCCTGTTTACCCACTTCACTTGATCCAGGAGTGAGGAGCCCCATTCACTGTATAACAGGGATGAGGAGGCTCTTCCTCATTACTGAGGCATACTCAATACCACCCCTGCCCTCCTGAGGGGCGGACCTAGGCAGAATGCACCTCCAAGTGTCCTCAGAACTCTTCCCCTGTTATCTGCTGTCTGTGGGCCCCAACGATGTAAGAGCTAAACTTCCTCAGTTTTAAAAATCTTGAGTAGTAGAGAGGCAAAAGTCTTTTGCCTCATAACTTCACATAATTCAAGGAACATAATAGATGGGTCTATACCTTAACATGTTTGAAACTTACCTGTTGAAAAGAGAGAAGCAATTCATTGGGGATTGGGTTGAGGGAATCCTGATAATGATTACCTTTCATACTTTCCCAGTTATTCAACTTCAGACTGGTTACATCCTTTTATGTTACTAAGAGCACTCCAATAGATATAACCTATTTTTCTTTTCCCTTTGCACGAAGGGTTGCTAATTGAATCAAAGTAAATTAATATACAAAATAAAAGGCATATGAATAGAACTAGGAAGTTCTGCCTTGCAAAGTGGATTCTGCTATTTATAGCAAATTCAGAATACAATTATTTTCAACTTAATATCAATATCAACAGGTATTGAATTTGGCTTATATTTGTTACATAATACATGAAAATCAAAAAAGATACCCTATAGGTCTTTGGCCCATAAATAGCCTTAAGTGCATCATAAAACTTTGGATTGCTTTGTCAGCATAAAACTGAATTTTATGCTTTTTTTCCTGAGACAAGAATCCTGCATCTCTCTTAAGTTTCAATACTTGTACTCTACTTTGAATAGTATTGAATTGCTTCTGTTCCCTTCCATTTTATGGGAGAGTTCATCCCATTCCCATTCACAGTTAAGACCATTAATTCTTTATTTCTCACCATCCTATTTCCCCTATTTATACTTTTCCCTCTCCCTTTACTCTTTCCCTCCTTACCTTTGTTTTGTTTCTGACTCCTGCCTTCTCTTTTATCAGTTGCTCTTTTATTATCACTTCTACTTCTGCCCTCTCTTCTATTAGTCTCCCTTTTTCCTTTCCCTTTTTCCTTACTTCCCTGTAGAGTGAGACAGATTTGAACCAAATCCATTGAGATTATAGTTCAAACAAAGCTCCTCCTCCTCTCCCCTCTATTGTAATGTATGCCCTTTATTTGATGTAATTTACCCCATTTTACATCCCCTTTCCTTTTCTCTGAGTACAATCCTTTTTTCCACTCCAATTTCTTTTTTATATAATCACATTACAGTCAACTTATTCCTATATCCTCTTATCTATGTATACACCTTTTCTCTTCAGCTCCAGTCTTTTCATCAGAAATGATTGAAATTCCCCTATTTCATAGAATGTCCATCTTTTCCCCTGAAAGATGATGCTTAATTTTGCTGATTAGTTGATTCTTGCTTATTCCAAGCTCCTTTGTCTTCTGGAATATCATATTTTAGGCCTGCTGGTCCTTTAATGTGAAGGCTGCTAAATCCTGGGTAAACCTAATTGTGGCTTTTTGGTAATTTAATTGTTTCTTTTTGGCTGCTTGCAGTATTTTATTTATGTGATATTTCTGGTATTTAGCTACAATATTCCTTGGAGTTTTCATTTTGGGTCTCTTTTAAGAGGTGATCAGTGGATTCTTTTAGTGATGATTTTATGCAACATCAGAACAGTCTTTTGGCATGATTTTTTTGAAAAATATATGTATTTTCTATTTCACCAAATTTATTTTTAAGTAGTTTTCTTTTTCCATTTCTCCAAATTAAAAAAAAACAAACAAACAACTTTTCCTTTGGTCAATTTATGTGCATCCTTTTCCAATCTTGGCTTTTCCTCCAAAGTTCTCCTGAATAGCGATCATTTCTTTTCCCCATTTTTTTCTCTCTTTTAAAATCCTTTTTGAGCTCTTCCAAGAAAGCAGTTTATATCCACTTTTGAGGCTTCACATATAGGCATTTTGCTATTGCAGTTGTATTCTTCTGGATTTATGTTCTGATTTTCCCTTTCACCATAGTAGCTTTCTCTGGTCAGAGTTCTTTTTGCTTTTTTTCTCTTTCAAAAAGCTGAGCTCTGTTTCTGAGACCCACGGGAGATTTTTCCAAGCTTTAATTTTTTTTTTTGGTAGGAGTACAGAGATCTCTCCCTGGCTTTCTGTTGCTTTGAGTCTGACTGTGCTGTAGGCTTTCCTACTGGACTGACTTGACTTGGTCTAGATTTTCCTGTTATCCTAGACTATAGGGGCTGATGATTTGCCTTCTTTGGTTGCATTGGAGATGTCACAGCTGGTGAGTGATCCACTTTCCCTCTGAGCAGGACAGAGTAATGAAGGCTGCTGTACTTTGGCTAAGACCCTCCTCCTGTATTCCCTGCACCAGGCCTCCTGTAAGGGGCTTCCCTGTGTTTGCCTTTGCTGGACTCTAGAGGATTAAGGCAAGTAGAGACTAAATGACTTGCCCAGGGTCATACATCTAATAAGTATCTGAGGTTGGATTTGAACTCAGGTTTTTCTGATTCCAAACCCACTGAGTCGCTTGTCTCCAAGCAAGACATTAGGCTTGTACATAAAAATGTTGGAATTCTTCAATATAGAGGAAATCAATTGAATTCTTGGCAATCCATGAGACTACCAAGAGCAAGAAGAGGTCCTCATTTCTGTACTTGGGCAGCAGCTATGTTAGTGGGCAGGATATGATATTTCTGAGACTGAGAAGGAAGTAAGACAGCTAGGTGAAGAATCAGGATACCTCAGTTTCTTGAAAACCTAGAGATGATTGAATATACAAGTTTCTTGATCATGTGTTCATTTCCTGTGTCTGTGCCTTTGGACTAGTCATCCTCCATATCTTGAATGCTCTGTGTTTCCCATATATCTACTTCCAGGTTTTCCTGACTTTCTTTAAGTTTCATTTTAAAGGACACCTTCTACCAGAGCTCATTGCTGGTACCGCTATCTGGTAGCTCTATCTGGTACCCTCTTTAGATTACCTTTCCATTTATGTGTCTAGCTATTTACATGTTTTCTCTTCCATTAAGATGTGTGTTTCTAGAGGGTGTGGACTGTTATTGCCTTTCTGATTAATTCAATAGTATCTTTCCTAGGGAGGATGCTTTCCTGGAGAGTCATTTTCTCTATCACTCCCAATTGCCATTTCCATTCATTTTCATACAAAACACTCCTTCCTAGCCACCACTCCCCTTTATGTGTTGTCTTCCCCTATTAGGATGTTCCTTAAGGGGTCCCTAGCACTTAGCATCATGTATGGTACATAGTAGGAATTATATAAATAAGTTTTTATTCGTTCAAGCATTCATTTATTTACTTCTACAACTTCAGTCAATCAACAAGCACTAAGTATTATATCTAAGTCCAGTATTAGGTTTTATACAAATGCAAAGAATGAAAAACTTTCAATTCCAAGGAGCATGCATTTTAATGAAGGAGTTACCAAGTCACATGAAAGTATATATGACATAAACATATGTTGAATAAATATAAATGCAAAGTATTTAAATAAAAGATAGTTTGGGGAGAGGGTACTAGAAGTTGGGGAGATGAGGAAAGGCTTCATGCAAAATACAATTCATGAGCTGCACATTAAAGAAAGAGTGATGGTGAGGCAAAAGGAAGGAGGAACTGCACTTTGTAGATATGGTATAGCCATTGCAAAGACATGGAAATATGAGCTGTGTGGGGTGCATGTGAAGCAGAGAGATCAGTTTGTCTGAATCACAGAGTGTGGGAGGGAGAGCAAGTCCAATGAGACTGTACAATATATTGGGGTAACATTTGAAGAACTTTAAAAGCTCAATAGTAGCTCATATTTATCCTAAAGGCAATAGGGATCCATTGAAGTTTCATTACCACCAGTCTCAAGTTTCATCATCTCGGTGCGAGACACATGCAGTTATATATGATCAAATGTAAGTTTCTATGAGGGCTAGAAATGTTTTGGTTTTATCTTTGTTCCCAATGCCTAGAATAGTGTCTTGTACATTGTAGGTGCTGAATAAATGTATTTTGAATTGTTATGAATTATTGATGGAACTATGATTGTCAGAAAGGTTAAATAATAGCTCCAAATAATAAAGTTATCAGATTCTGGATTCAAATCCAGGTCTCTGACTCCAAGTATGGCATGTATTAACTATATTGCACTGCCTTTTATTGTCAGAAGTTCAGAACTTTGAGTGATGTATGGATGTTTGATTTATCAGAATTTGGCAATATATTGCATAGGGGGGGTAAGGGTGTTGTTAAAAGCAATTCTGAAATGATGATATTGGAGGCAATGTGGCTTCTTGATTTGTTGTTGTATTTGTCTTTCATTCTGGGAGAGGATCATGACATTGTGGAGGTGATGGCTTGACTTGAAAATGAATTGGATTTAAGTGAGCTAGAACTGTGCAAAGTCATCAATCTGATGTTCCTCTGGAGCCATTTGGGTCTAGTGGTAAGATACAGATCAAGATGACTGGGGATGGCCCTGGATATAGTAGAAGACACTGGCCTTTTAACGCTGATGTCTTTCCCATGTCCCAACTTTACTGAGGCATTGCTCATTCAGTGATTAAGGCTAGGTAAGAAATGAGGCAAAGCACTATCTCTTTTATCTAGTCAAAAAATCAATCTATAGGAGATCTTCGGAATTTCTGTTCAAAATAGAAACACTTGCTATTTACAATCATCCTGAACCATCAGAACCCAAATAATGAAATGGCTCTACACTAAATACTAAACACTAAAATGTAGTAATTTTGTCTTTGGAGGAAAAAAGCACAACAAGTTTTTCTTTATCTTATTTCTTCCACTTTTGCCCTTACATAGTTTATAGGAATAAACTCTTTGCTCTCTGAATGGAAAACAGTATTACTGATTCATAAGATGAAATCCAGGCAATACAGGAATTCCAGCAAGTTTTGCTTCATTTGGCATATCATCCTTCAAGGGATACCAACTGAGGGTCTCAAATCTTTGTAATCTTGATTGGTTATCTTGGAAGAATTGTTATACTTAAAAAACAATTTTATTCTGAGAAATTTAAATTCCTTTACTGTACTATCAAGTTAAATTATGATTTGGATCTACCTAGAATTCATAAATGAATAAATTCTGTATTACTAGTTTCTTTTTCTGTGGCAACTGAACTATTTAACTTTGCCTCCAAATATAAACCCCACCCCTAAAATAAGAACTTTGAAGAGCATTATAAATCATATCATATGGCATTTTAAATACTGCCCAACACAGCACAAAAAACCAACATGGCATATTGGCTAGAATGTTGAATGAAGAATCAGAAAGACCTGGATTTGAATTCTGTTTCCTAGCTATTTGGCCCTAAAAGAATGTCACTTAATATTGCTATACGGTTTCCTTATCTGCAAAATCAAGGGGTTGGATTTGATGACATTTGAGTTCATTTTCAGCTCTAAATTTATAATGACATATGAACTTAGGTGGCTAAGGCGTTCTGTGGTTCATTTGGCTAAATTTGGGAAGTCTTCATACATAAAATTAAGGGATTAGATTAGATAATCTTTCACTATTCTCCCTCCCCCCCTAATTATATGATTTTATAAAATCTTAGATCTTTAAAATTAGGGTTACTAAGTGCACAATTAGCAGCTTGCTATGGTTTTAGCACTATTCTAGCTCTTTCTAGGTTCCATTTATTGAGCTTCAAATCAATAAATTGACCCTTCCCTTGTGGAACAAAATAGATAGCAATAGTTTTTTGCTTTCATTTTGCACACTTGATAATCAGAGCTAATATCTGTATGTGTTTTTAAGGCTTGTAAAATGCTTCATATACTTTATCTTTCATTTGAGCTTTACAGCAATCCTGAGAAGTAGATTCTAATAATATACATTAAAATCGTGTGGAATGATAGGTAGGAGGGAGAATAGGAGGTAATATAACTAAAAGGAGCTAGTATATTATACATATTATTGAACAAAAAGAAGACCTTAGGATCTATTAAGCTTTAATACAAGTTGTTTTTACTTCTCATTTAAAAATGAATGGGGCAAGGAGCATGGAAAAAGTAACACTGTGTCTGATAGCTTAAGGATTCAAAATTCATGTAGATTTATGAGACATGTAAAATAGGATGGCAGTATAATTCTTTGCCCTCGACAGGGGAGTATGTTTTCCCTGTTGTGGTTCTTTTCTCTGGTGTTAGATTTATGGATTTCTTTAAAGTCATAGAAGTGTACTGCCAATTTTCACTCAAGAGGGTGGTAAGTCAATCATCAAGCATTTATTAAGTACTTATTATATACCAGGAACTGTAAGTATTGGGGATACAAAGAAAAGAAAATTGAAAATTGAAAACAGCCCCCCTTCTCTAGTCCCTGCTCACAAGGAATTTATGTTCCAAAATGGGTGACAACTTTAAATATCTAGGTACACACACACATATACATACACACACATACATATACATACACATACAAACACATATATTAGAAAGTAAAATGAAAGTATTAGCAGCTAGTCATAGGAATTGGAAAATGAAAATGAAATAAAAATGTGAAAATAGAATAAATGGAAAATAAAAAAGCAAGAAAAAACAATATTAATTCCATAATTTTATTGGTTTAGAGTATTTTTGCAAAATGTATGTTTGGAATATATTTAAAGATTTGTCTTCATCGACAGTAGCTATCAGTTTAGATAACTGATAGCAGTTATCTAAATTCTGTGCATTGTTCAGCAGAATATGGGTATTTAATGAGCAGGCTATTATAAGGACACATCTTAGAAACTTAAAATAGGAAAAGATCTTCCTCCCCCAACCACCCAGGGAGCACAGCTGCTATGTGGTCCTAGGTTGCCCCATATGTATTTGGCCAGCATCACCTGAAATGTATCCTGGGTTATGGTGGGAGCATAGGGGGTTAGAGACCCCAAAAGGGCAGGTGCCAGAATTTTGCCATCTGGTAACAATGCTGCTAGGCAGTTTAACTCAGGGCAAAAGCTCACTTATGTTGAGCTTCTCCCCTGTTGCAGCAGTTAAGTAAACCTGGGCAGAGAAGTAGATGGAGGTGAGACTAGAACAGAGGAAAGTAGGAGGTAAGGCAAAATATCCTATTTCTACTCTGCCTCCAGAAGGATGTTTAGTTTTGCAATCTCCTAAAAGACAAGGTGAGAGTAAGTATGAAGCAAGTAGAGTAGTAATTAAGTTTTGATAACATGCATTATGTTAAGATGTACTGCACATAATAGTTGCTTTATAAATGTCGAATACTGAATGCAGAAATTGTTAACTTCAAATTTTTATGCAAACTTTATTACTGATTTGTGATATTGAATTACATAGCTACCTTTAAAAATATAGCCTTTATAAGTAGAATGAAACCAAATACCTAAAAATACAAGAAGTGATTAACTTTTGTATTTAAGGTCAAATTGTGATTGTCTTCTTTTAATGAAAGTTTAATATCTGGTTTCATTAAAAATTCCCAGAACATTGAACATAAGTCAACATTCTACAAAGAAGAAAGTATTATGCAGCTTACATGTGTGCATATCTGCATATCGGAGCACAAAATATTGACATGATAATTGCAGTCAAGCCTGAATGAACAGTGGCCTGTGGGAATTCAGCTGGTGTTGTACCAACTGGATGGCTGCTCAGGACACAGTTTGAAATGCAAGGTGCAAGTTAGCACTTTATTCAGCACAGGCAGGCATCATTTAAAAATCCTTGGGGGCAGCCCTGGTGATGTGCAGATGTTAAAACAGTCTGTTCTGAAGTGCTGATATTTTTGAACACTGTAAAATACTTGTGTGTTCTTGATGAAGAATATTTGCAAAATGATTAAAAGCAAAATATGACATATTTTTCATAGATTTCATTAATCATTTATATATTGAGTATAGCTTATACAGAAATCCTAGGCATATAGACAAAGTATAATAGAAAAATCAATAGCTGATTAGTCAATAAATGTCTAACAATAGAAAGAATGATTTTTTTCCTTCTTTTTTAAAAGAAATTTTATGGTTAACATCCAGTTTAAAAGTAAATTATTTGATAACACATAATTTTAAAAATGTATTTCCATAAAAGTTTTCTTTTTTATATTTTAGTTATATGAAATTGGTTTCATATTTACATATGATAGCATACCTTTTATTTTCATCTGGAATTGCATACCTAAATTACTGACTTCCAAAAACTTTTGTCATTTTAAGGTATAAATATTTTTCTCTGTAATAAATATTAAATGTTTTATGCTAAGATGATTAGTGAGAAAAATATATATATGTGTATATATATATGCATGTACATATACATGCTATATCTGAACAATAAAATATTTTTATGCATAGTGACCAATTTATATTCAAACTCATTGATCATTTCAATTTTGCAAAGTAGAAGCTTGTTATGATTTTTTTTCACTAAATAGAATGTATTTATTATATTGCTGAATTATTCCTGGAAACTATTCTCTTTTAGTCATTTATTGTAACAAAAGAGTCAGAAAATAATTTGTGGTAAAAAGAACAGGTAATGTAACAAATTGATCTCCTATTCCATTTAGGCAAATTTGTTTTAGAATTTCAACATTTACTAGAAATTGGAGATCTGTTTAAGTTGAAAGCCAATAATTGAAGGAAATTAATATAAATTGTACATTTTAAGTGTATTTAGGGTAATTTCTTTACTCTTTTCAACCAAATACTTATATAATTTAAAATAGTTCTTAGTCATTTTCCTTATTTTTTTTCTGATTAAAATGTCAAGTTTGTTTAACTCGGCTTTTTGGTTGGTGTTTGTATTCTAACGTAGGCTTACTATCAACCCCTTATTCATAGTTAAACATTTCATTTTAGTTTCTAATATTTCATTTTTGACAACTCATTAAAAATGGGCCCAAACTCAGAAAATATGATCCTGTCATGTTGTGTAATATATGGCATGTTTCATAAAACAATAAAAATTTGTTATTTAGAATAATTTTTCAGATTTTTTGGCTTTTGGAAGATGGTGGAAACTCAGTATGGAGATCTTTGTGGCTAAGAAGAATTCCCAATGTTTAAAATAAGTAACACTATTGGGAAAATTGATTGGAGTTTAAAACTTGTACAATTTGACAGCCTCTCTTTACTCCATTTTTCATCCTAAAGAAGTCTGCAAATATTCTTAGATCACATCATTATTGCACATCAGTGATTCTAATTAGCTAAAGAGGAATTTGTCTCAGTCATTGATCATCATCAACTTCTTGACAGTGCCTGACTAGTTTTTTTGACCAACCATTTTTATGTCTTGTAAATTCATAGGAGATATATTAGTTGAATTTACCAAAGATGTATGTGTTTCAAGCAACTATTTTTTTTCTTTCTGTTAATACTATTTTTATTTTTCCATATATACTGTATAGTTGGTATTTCTTGGGGGGCATCCTTGCAAAGGATATATGGGAAATCATAATCTACTATCAGGAAGAGTTGCTATAAAAATTGTTTACAGTTTTCAATATGTTAATTTATTTTTAGAGTATCTTACATTACTTAAATTTTAAAGATTCTGTCTTAATACAATGGCTATTAAGATATATTTTAAAAGATAATATTGACTACATTTTGGACTGGATTTAAACACTTATAAATAACAAATTATTTCGCTCAGTTTAATTTTAAGGCTTATTCAGCTAATGTTAATTAATGGGAATTTTTTACATTAAGAGCCAAAGGAAGAAACCATGAGTGCATTAGATGAATAAATAGAATATAAGTTACTTGAGGTCTCGGGCAGTTTTCATTTTGCCTTTATATTTTGGACGCCTGGCATAGTGTCTTTGCATGTCAGAGTTTGACAGAGTTTTTGAATTGAATTTATTGAAACTGAATATATGACCATACTTTTCACAACCAAGTTTTTTGAATTTACTTTTGAAGATTGATACCTGATTTTGTGACATTGATTCCAGTTGTCTTTTTATTCAAAGGGGGGACCTCAGAATCTAGTTCTGGCATAAATTTGGATTTAAAGCTTCTTCTAGAATTCTGAATTGAGCTGTTAGGTTACAAACTAATCTTGGTAATTGATGTGGCTCATGGGGTCTCAAAAATATGTAGACTTGGAATTGAACTTCAGAAACAGTCCTTGTGTAGAAGAGGGCTTCTTAAATTTTTTTTACCTGTGAACTCGTCATGTGAGAAATTTTTAAACTACCATGAGTAAATAGGTATATCAAATAGGTATACAAATCAAACATTTACTGATAATTATAAAGAAATTTATTTTAAGACAATTCCTTTGTATACATATAATTTTATCATTTATTAGGGATGAAAACAAATTTGCACACTAATAAAATGAATGTGCTTGTTTATTTTTACATAAAGAGTTACATCTTCCTATTTGACAAAAACTGATGGGAAAATTGGAAACTACTATGGAAGGAAACTAGGCATTGACCCACATCTAACACCATATACCAAGATAAGGTCAAAATGGATTCATGATCTAGGCATAAAGAATGATATTATAAACAAATTAGAACAATGTAGGATGGTTTACCTCTCAGACCTGTGGAGGGGGAAGGAATTTGTGACCAAAGAAGAACTAGAGATCATCATTAATCACAAAATAGATAAGTTTGACTATATCAAGTTAAAAAGTTTTTGTACAAACAAAATGAATACAGACAAGATTGGAAGGGTAGCAATAAACTGGGAAAATATTTTTACATTCAAAGATTCTGATAAAGGCCTCATTTCTAAAATATATAGAGAATTGACTCAAATATATAAGAATTCAAGCCATTCTCCAATTGATAAATGGTCAAAAGATATGAACAGACAATTTTCAGATGAAGAAATTGAAACTATTTCTGGTCACGTGCTCCAAGTCACTATTGATCAGAGAAATGCAAATTAAGACAACTCTGAGATACCACTACACACGTGTCAGATTGGCTAAAATGACAGGAAATGACAATGATAACTGTTGGAGGGGATGTAGGAAAACTGGGACACTGATACATTGTTGGTGGAACTGTGAACGGATCCAACCATTCTGGAGAGCAATTTGCAACTATGCTCAAAAAGTTATCAAACTATGTATACCATTTGACCCAGCAGTGTTTCTACTGGGCCTATATCCCAAAGAGATTTTAAAGGAGGGAAAGGGACCCACATGTGCAAAAATGTTTGTGGCAGCCCTTTTTGTAGTGGCAAGAAACTGGAAATTGAAAGGATGCCCATCAATTGGAGAATGGCTGGATAAACTATGGTATATGAATGTTATGGAATATTATTGTTCTATAAGAAATGACCAGCAGGAGGATTTCAGAGAGGCCTGGAGAGACTTTCATGAACTGATGCTGAGTGAAATCAGCAGAACCAGGAGAACAGTTATACACAGCAACAAGACTATATGATGATCAATTCTGATGGACATGGTTCTCTTCAACAATGATGTGATTCAAACCAGTTCCTGTTGTTCAGCAATGAAGATAGTCATATACATCCAGAGAGAGGCATTAGGGAACTGAATGTGAACCACAACACAGCATTTTAATGCTTTCTGTGAATATTTACATGCATTTTGTTTTCCTTCTCTCTTTCTAGATCTGATGTTTTTTGTGCAGTAAGATAACTGTATAGATATGTATACATATGTTGGATTTGTCACATAATTTATCATATTTAGCATGTATTAGATTACCTGTCATCTAGGGATGGGGGGGTGGGGGGAAGGAGGGGAAAAGCTTGGAACAAAAAAAAAAGCTTTTGTAAACATCAATGTAGAAAAATCACTCATATGTTTTGTAAATAAAAAGCTTTTAATAAAAAAATAAAAAAAGAATTAAATCTTGGCAGAATATTTGATACCTTCTGTTGTTGACAAATTTGTCATGAACCACACGTTAAGTTAGATAACCCCATGTGGGATTATGACCCACAGTTTAAGAAGCTTTGGTATAGAGTGTAATCTTAATGCCCCCTTCATCATGTGTTGCTAGAAAAATCTACCTAAGGATAGAAATAATAGAAATAAAGATGAATTTACAGGAATGAATAATTCTTCAGACTAGGTACATCAACTTATAGGTTCCTCTAATCTGTTTATAGTATTTTATAACACCAAAATTTTATAGCAGTTTTTTTCTTTGTAATTATAATTTTGAGCTTATTTTTTTCAAAATTACTCAAACATCTGATATTTTGCAAATTTGTTTTTATCAGTACGTTTTAATAGTTGTCATAGCCAAAAGATTTATTACCTATTAGCTAGATTTCTGTAATTTTGATATTTTTTTTTGCCACTTTTTAATTTGTGGAAAATCCAGGAATTTCTCCAAAATTCTTCAGACTGTTTTCAGTTATTTATTTTTTGGTGCTAATTTTCTTAGTTCATCTGAATCTTTATATTCCTAGTTTAGTGTTTCTTGTAGCAAGGAGGTAAGTCATATTTCTTCAAATTTCTATTACCAGATGAAACATTTTGGTATGTTCTAATAAATGAGAAGTCTTTCAAGTATGGATCTGATTATAGACACTAACAGAAGGTTATCTCATCATGATAAATTTTGCTATGCAGTCAATTAGATAGAACATTCTTTAAGTATTTACTATATGCTAGGCATTAGAGGTTAAAGATGTAAATACAAGTGAGCAAAGATGAACTGTAGTCAAAGCACTTATACTGGAATGTAAAGACATTTTATATATATATATATATATATATGTTTGGAAAATGTTATTGATTATATCAATTGATAAATATATATATATAAATATATATGTGTTTATGTTTACTTATACATAGATATTTTTCACAAAATACACCATATATATGTTAGCAATATGAAAAAGCACAAGAATAAATGTACCTTTCCTTAATGTGGTAAATAGTTTGAATCTAAAACCAAGATCTAGTTTTATCTATAATGGAGGAAGATTAAAGAAAATTCCAGTGTAAAGGAAGCATATCTATTGTTACTATAATAATTTGATAGCATTCTAGAAGTGATAGTTATTATAATAAATATAGGTTAAGAAGAAATAAAAAGAATATGTATTTGTGCATGATATGGCAATTAGAGAATTTTATAGATTAAAAATAAAAGTTAAATGAAATAATTTTTTGAATAAATGCATATATTACATATATGATAAACCCTTAAATATTCAGTGTTCTTACGTATTACTAAGAAAATTGAACACAAGGAAATATTTAGAAAATTTACTAAAATCACCATAAAATCTATTAATATCTAGAAAGTATCCCAGCAAGATATATTTAGAGTTTATTTGATTTGATTACAAAATACTATTTATAGAAATAGTTATGCCTAAGTAATTAGAGACATATTACTTCTTCATGGTGAACTATACTAATATAATTCAAATGAAAATACTTCACATTAATTTGAAGAGTTACTGTCATATCAATCAAACTACCAAAAGATTATTCTGTTAGATGTAGACAAAATTATGACTAAGTCATCAGAATTAATAAAAGGTCAAGCATCTAAAGGAAGTAATTAAAAAGGAAACTAGGAATGAAAGGAATAACCATATTACCATATTCTATAAAATAATAATCATCAAAATATTTGTTACCAGATCCAGATATCATCAACATATTTAGTACTGCTTAAAAAATAGAAGAGTTGATCAATGAAACAAAAAAAAAATCAGTGCAGTTAGAAATGAATTAATTGGGAAAAAAATTCTTATTCATAGAAGTTTTGATAGCAGTACTGTTTGAGGAGTAGATATGATGATATAAGAACAAGAGCTATTTCCCAGTAGATATACATTTCAGTGAATGTGAAGAGGCAGTTTTCAATGGAAGAAATGCAAGGTAGCAACAATCACATGAAATCAAGCTCTAAATGTCTTGTAATAAAAGAAAGGCAAATTGAAATGTCTGAGGTTTGAACTCATATCTCTAAGATTGTTAATTGTTTTGGAGGGACAACAATTTGAGTATGGGTATATTGTCAGAATAGCCAACTATTCTGGAAAACGTTGTATATAATTATAGCTTTTAAATTGCTTAATATTTGACCCAGTCAGTGGTTATAATAACTGTTCATAAAGCTGAGGAAATCAAAGAAAGAGGGGAGGAAAATTCTTGAATAAACAAAAATCGTTTCTCCAGTTTTGGAACTTTGGTATTCAGCACCAAATAAGACAGACATTTTTATTGGCACGTTGGTAAACAAAACTGCAAAACTCTGTTATGAATAACTTGCTTTTAAAAAAATGTACTTGGGGACAGAGCCAAAATGGCAGGGAGGAGACATCTTTTTCTGAGCTCTTCCCATGACCCTCAAACTAAACAGCAAATCCAGCCTCTGAACTGGTTTTAGAGTAACAGAACCAATGAACATTGAGAGTGTAAGATAATTTCGATGATTTTCAGAAAAAGTCTGCTTTAATTGGATAAAGAGGGAGGCTGGTTTAGGGCAAGAAGGCTGCAGTGCATAGTCCTAGGATGGTGTTGGTTCTGCACGCTAGAGAATCTACTGGGAGGAACCTATAGCAGTGTTGGCTACTCTGTCCTGGTTGCAAGCCAGTAGATCAGCAGGCTAGTTATAAGACATCCAGCACAAATGTGGAAGACAAATAGCGGGCCCCTAAATGCCAGAATTTCATGGGACCTGGCCATGTCCACCTAGTACCGAAAGTTAGTCAGCACTGACCCAGCACAGCCACTGCTACCTGTAGAGGAAACTTGGACAATCTCCTCTTTGCCCTAAAAGCAGATCTCAACTTTTCCCAAAAAACAATGATCAAAAAAGCAAAAAAAACCAAACCAAAACAAAAACAAAAACACTGACCATAGATAGTTTCTACGGCAAAAGAGAAGAATAAATTTCAAACCTTGAGGTCACTAAAAGCAGATTGTCTCCAGATGAAATCCCAAAAGGTGATATAAACTGGTCCCCATCTCACAAGGTTCTCTTGGAAGAAATAAAAAAGGATCTTAAAAAAGAGCTAGAAGAAAAATGTGGAAAAGAAATGAGAACTTTTCAAGAGGGTTTGCAAAAGGAAACAGAAATTATCTGAAGAAAATTCCTTACAAAATAGATTTAGTGAAATGGAAAAAGCATGTAACACCTTACAAAACAGATTTGACAAAATGGAAAAAGAAAGAACTCCCTGAAAAACAGAGTTTGTGAACTGGAAAAAGAAAACATCTCCCTGAAAAACAGAATTTGTGAATTAGAAAAAGGAAAATCCGTAGAACAAAACAACTCATTAAAAAATTCAATTGGCCAGATACAAAAAGAACTAAAAAAAAAGTAACTGAAGAAAATAATTCATTAAAAATCAGAACTGAACAAATGGAAATGTATGACTGAATGAAACATCAAGAATCACTCAAGCAAAACCAAAAGAAGAAGAAGAAGGAGGAGGAGGAGGAGGACGAGGAGGAGGAGGAGGAGGAGGAGGAGGAGGAGAAGAAGAAGGAAGAAGAAAATTTAAAATATCTACTTAGAAAAACAACTGACTTGGAAAATAGAGCTAAGTCAGACAATTTAAGGATTTTTGAACTTCCTGAAAACTATGATGAAAAAAAGAGCCTAGATATTTTCTTCCAGGAAATAATCAAGGAAAACTACCTTGATGTCTTAGAATCAGAAAGTAAAATAGCCATTGAAAGAAATGACTGATCACCTCCTGAAAGAGGCTCCAAAATGAAAACTGCAAGGAATATTGTGGCTAAATTTCAAAACTATTGGACCAAGGGAAAAATATTGCAAGCAGCTGGGAAAAATATTGCAAGCAGCCAGGAAAAAACAATTTAGATACCGAGGAGCCACAATCAGAATTACATAAGACCTAGCAACTTCCATTTTAAAGGATTAAAGGGTCTGGAATCAGATATTTTGAAAGGAAAAAGAACTTGGAATTTAGCCAAGAATAAACTATCCAGCTAAATTAAACATTATCTTTCAGGGAAGAAGATGGGCTTTCAGTGATACAGGTGAATTTCGTTTATTTCTGATGAAAAGACCAGAGCCGAACAAAAAAATTTGACCTTCAAATATAGAACTCGAGAAACACAAAATGGTAAAAAGGAAAGAACTCTTGAGAGCTATATCTCTGTTATGAGTAGAGTTCAGGTATAATTTGATTTTATTGTCAAAACACAAAAAAGAAACTAGAGATGGGATTGTAGTGGGAAAAGAGGAAAATTACATCTCATGAAGAGGCAAAGAAAACCTATTATAATTGAAGGAAAGAAGGGAAGGAGATAAACATTGTGTGAATCTTACTCTCATCAGATTTGGCAAAAAGAGAGAATGTTAGATATAGTTGGTTTCACAGAGAAACTTGTCTCACCTTATAGGGAAGGGGGAGAGGAAAGAGGAAATGAAAGGGGGAGGTTAATAGAAGGGAAAACAGAAATACTAGGGGAAAGATATAAGAAGGGGGGAGCTTTAAAGGGGAAGGGCTACTTGAGGGAAGTGGTGGCCAGAAGCAAAATACTGGGGAGAAGGGAAAGGGGGAAAGGAAAGAGAAAAATATAATTTGGGGTAAATAAGATGGCAGGAAATACAGAATTAGTAGTCTTAACCATAAATGTGAATGGGGAGAAGCAGATAGCAGACTGGATTAAAAGCCAGAATCCTACAATATGTTGTTCATAAGAAACATATTTAAAGCAGAGTGATACATATAGAGTAAAACTAAAAAGCTAGAACAGAATCTATTATGCTTCAGGTGAAGTAAAAAAAAAGCAGGAGTAACAATCCTTATCTCAGATCAAGTAAAAGCAAAAATAGATATAATTAAAAGAGATAAGGAAGGAAACTATAGCTTGCTAAAGGGTACCATAGAGTGAAATAATATCAACACTAAACATATGCATCAAGTAGTATAGCATCCAAATTCCTAGAGAAGAAGTTGAGAGCTGCAAGAAGAAATAGATAGTAAAACTATAATAGTGGGGGATCTCAACCTTGCTCTCTCATAACTAGATAAATTGAACCACAAAATAAATAAGAAAGAAGTTAAGGAGATAAATAGAATATTAGAAAAGTTAGGAATGATGGATCTGGAGAAAATTGAATGGAAACAGAAGTATACTTTTTTCTCAGTGGTTCATGGAATCTAAACAAAAAATTGACCATATATTAAGGTATAGAGACTTAAAAATCAAATGCAGAAAGGCAGAAATAGTAAATGCATTTTTTCAGATCATAATACAATAAAAATTAAATTCAATAAAAGGCCAGGTAAATATAGACCAAAAATTAATTGGAAACTAAATAATATAATCCTAAAGAATGAATGGATCAAACAGCAAATCATAAACACAATCAGTAATTTCATCCAAGAGAAAGACAATAATGAGACAACATAACCAAAATGTGTGCAATGCAGCCAAAGCAGTAAAAAGGTGAAATTTTATATCTCTAGATGCTTACTCACATAAAATAGAGAAAGAGAAGATCAGTGAATTGGGTTTGCCACTAAAAATGCTAGAAAAAGAACAAATTAAAAGCCCTCCAATTAAATACCAAATTTGAAATTCTAAAAATAAAAGGGGAGATTAATAAAATTTAAAGTGAGAAAAAGAATTAATAAATAAAACTAAGTTGGTTTTATGAAAAAACTAACAAAATAGATAAACCTTTAGTTAATTTGATTAGAAAAAGGAAAGAAGAAAATAAAATTGTTAGTCTCAAAAATGAAAAGGGAGAACCTTCTACCAATGAAGAAGAAATTAGAGCAATAATTAGTTTTTAAAATTTTATGTCAATAATTTGTCAATAAATTTGATAATCTAAAAAAAAATTTAGATTGCCCAGGTTAACAGAAGAGAAAACAAATTAATAGTCCCATCTTAGAAAAAGAAATAGAACAAGCCATTAACTCCCTAAGAAAAAAAATCTCCAGGGCCAGATGGATTTACATGTGAATTCTACCAAGTATTTAAAAACAATTAACCCCAGTACTATACAAATTATTTGAAAAAATAGGGAAAGAAGTACTCCTACCAAATTCCTTTTATGACAAGACATGGTACTGATACCTAAACCAGGTAGGAGGAAAACCCAGAAAGAAAATTATAGACCAATTTCCCTAATGAATATTGATGCAAAAATCTTAAATAAAATATTAGCAAAGAGATTACAAAAAGTCATCCCCAGTATAATATACTATGACCAAGTAAGATTTATGCTAGGAATTCAGGGCTGGTTCAATATTAGGAAAATTATTAGAATAATTGACTATATCAAAAACCAAACTAATACAAATTATATGATTATCTCAATAGATGCAGAAAAAGCATTTGATAAAATCCAACACCCATTTCTATCAAAAACATTAGAGAGTATAGGAATAAATGGACTTTTTCTTAAAATGATCAGTAGCCTCTATTTAAAACCATCAGCAAGTATCGTATGTAATGGGGACAAACTAGAACCATTCCCAGTAAGATCAGGGGTGAAACAAGGTTGTCCACTATCATCATTACTGTTCACTATTGTATTAGAAATGCTAGCTTTGGCAATAAGAGAAGAAAAAAGAGATTAAAGGAATTAGAATTGGTAATGAGGAGACCAAATTATCACTCTTTGCAGATGATAGGATTTTGTACTTAGAGAATTCTAGAGAATCAACTAAAAAACTACTAGAAACAATCCACAATTTTAGCAAAGTTGCAGGATACAAAATAAATCCACTTAAATCATCAGAATTTTTATATATTACCAACAAAGTCCAGCAGCAAGCAATATAAAGAGAAATTCCATTTAACATAATTGTTGATAATATAGAATATTTGGAGTGTACCTGCTAAAGCAAAGTCAGGAACTATATGAACATAACTATAAAACACTTTCCATACAAATAAATTCAGATCTAAACAATTGGAACAATATCAAGTGCTCTTCCATAGATCAAGCAAATATAATAAAAATGACAATACTACCTAAATTAATCTTCTTATTTAACACCATACCAGTCAAACTCCCAAAAAATTATTACAGATCTAGAAAGAACAAAAGGTAAAGAATTTCAAGGGAATTAATGAAAAAAAAATGCATTTGAAGATGGCCTAGCTGTGCCAGATCTAAAACTATGTTATTAACCATTTAGTACTGGATAAGAAATAGAGTAGTTGACCAATAGATTCACAGGACAAAATAGTCAATGACTATAGTAATCTAGTGTTTGACAAACCCAAAGACCTCAGCTTTTGGGATAAGAACTCATTATTTGACAAAAACTGCTGGGAAAATTGGAATCTCATATGGAAGAAACTAGGCATTGACCCACATGTAACACCACATACCAAGATAAGGTTAAAATGGGTTCATGATTTAGACATAAAGAATGATATTATAAACAAATTAGAAGAATGTAGGATAGTTTACCTCTCAGATCTGTAGTGGAGAAGGAATTTGTGCCCAAAGAGGAACTGAAAATTATTGATCACAAAATAGATAATTTTGATTATATTAAGTTAAAAAGTTATTGCACAAACATAACTAGTACAGACAAGATTAGAAGGGAAACAATAAATTGTGAAAACATTTTTACATTCAAAGGTTCTTATAAAGGCCTCATTTCTAATTGACTTAACTTTACAAGGATTCATAGCTATTCTGCAATTGATAAATGATCAAAGGATATGAGTAGACAATTTTCAAATAAAAAAACTGAAACCATTTTTAGTCATATGAAAAAGTGCTCTAAATAATTATTGTACAAAGAAATGCAAATTAATACAACTCTGAGATACCACTACACACCTGTCAGATTGGCTAAGATGACAGGAAAAGATGATGACGAATTTTGGAGGCGATGTGGGAAAACTTGGACACCAATACATTGTTGGTGGAATTGTGAATGAATCCAACCATTCTGGAGTGCAATTTGGAAATATGGCCAAAGAGCTATCATACTGTCCATACCCTTTGATCCAGCAGTGTTTCTACTAGGCTTATATCCCAAAGACATCACAAAGGAGAGAAAGGGACCCCCACGTGCAAAAGTTTTTGTAGTGGCAAGAAACTGGAAATGGAGTGGATGCCCATCAATTGGAGAATGGCTGAATAAGTTATGGTATATGAATGTTATAGAATATTATTGTTGTGTAAGAAACGACCAGCAGGATGATTTTAGAGAGGCCTGGAGAGACTTACATGAACTGATGCTAAGTGAAATGAGCAGAACCAGGAGATCATTATACACAGCAACAAGACTATACAATTATCAATTCTGATGGACATGGTTCTCTTCAACAATGAGGTGATTCAAGCCAGTTCCTATTGTTCAGCGATTAAGATAATCCTATACATCCAGAGAGAGGCTGTGGGGACTGAGTGTGGATCACAACTTTCTGTGAATATTTGCTTACAGTTTGTTTTCCTTCTTAGGTTGTTTTTTTTCTCTTTCTAGGTCTGATTTTTCTTGTGCAGTAAAATATTTGTATAATATGTATGCATATATTGGATTTAACACATATTTCTATCATGTTTGGCATATATTGGACTACTTGTCATCTGGGAGTGGGGGAAAAGGGGGAAATTGGAACACAAGGTTTTGAGTTTGGAGTTTCTACCACACTGAGCTGAGTCCCACCCAGTTCTCTGCCCTCTGTTCCGGAGCTGCACCGAGCAAACTGCTTACCCCAATGCCTGACTGAAACAGACCTGCTATAAAGTTTTTCAGAGGTAACTGCAAGCAGTGTTTCGTAGTCCACATATTTCTGATTTTGTTGACTTAAAAGATCAGTTCAGAGGCTTATTTTATTGTTGATTTTCAGAGAAGGTTAGAGGAGGACACAGAGAGTCACGTCTTCACTCCCCCATCTTGGCTCCGCCCCCCCCCCAGGTTTTGAAAGGGTTAATGTTAAAGAATTATTCATGTATGTTTTGAAAATTTTAAAAAAGTACTTGATCTTAACCCAAATTATTTAACACTTAACTTTCAAAATTTTTCATTATAGCTGTGATTTTTTCTGTCCTTTATTTTGTTCCTGAAAAGTACTTTCATGATCTTCTTTTAATGCTTCATTTGAGGAGAAAGTATCTTGCTTATAATTGGATCTTATGGAATCTTGGCTATATATATATATATATATATATATATATATAGACACATACATATATATGTGCACCTTGCTGCTAGTATCACTGCTGGTATTATTGAAGATTCTTGATCATTTATGAACATGACTGACTTACTATCAAATTCTGTCATTGTAGGATTGCTTCAAGAGGGAGTGATGATTTCCCTTTTATAGCTCCTGTATCTTAATTATTTCACAGGTAATGCTATTTAGGATATGTGATCTGTTACTCACCAAATCTGAGGGCTATGTCTCAGTTTTCATTTTTCTTGACCTTTTTATCATTTGCTAATTTTCAATATTGTCTTCTTAGATTCAGTTTTTTCTTCTCTCCAGGTTCTCCTACAATCTTAAAACCTTTATTAGCCTATCATCCATGTCATGCTTTCCTAATTGTGAGAGTATGTCAAGACTCTCCCCAAAGCCCCTTTCTCTTCCCTTTCTATGTTCTTTTACTTGATAACCTCATCAGCTCCCATTAGTTTCATTTTCATCTCTGTTTTGATGTCTCTTAGATCTGAATTTCTTATCTAACCTCCAATCTTGCATCCCTAAGTTCCTATTAAACACTTGAATTTTCAAATGGACAAAACAGAAATCTTTTCTCCTAAACTTACTCCTTTTCTAAATTTCATAATTTTTGTTGAACATAAAATCATCCTTCCAAGTTTGCAATCTTGTTATTTTCTTCAACTCTTCACTCTACATATATCGAGTTGCCAAATCCTCTCATTTCTTCCTACATAAAAACTTTTATATAACATCCCCTTCTTAGTAATACTCCAACAGTTTTAGTCTTTATTGCTTCTCACTTGGACTACTTTTGTGGTCTCCTAGTTGATTTCCCTGCTTCAAGTCTGACCATACTACAGTGCCTCTTCCACCTACCTTATAAGTTGATTTTCCTTAAGCACAAATGTTGCCTCACAAGATACTGGAGTGGTTTGCTGTTTCCTTCTGCATATCATTTTACTGACTAGGAAATCAAGGCAAACAGAGTTAAATGGCTTGCCTAAGGTCACACAACTAGTATCTGAGGTCAGATTGGGTCTTTCTGACTCCAAGCCCAGCTCTCTGTACATTATGCCACCTAGCTGTTATGTCAGTCTGAATATAGTTACAAAGTGTTGGGCCTTTGTTTTCATCAGTAACTTAGGACTACCAAAGAAACTTCGATTTCTCAAAGACAGTACAGAATGTCTTGCTTTGTTGTTGAACTCTGAGTGTTAGTACTCACTGTTCTTGGGATACAAATACACCTTTTCTGTCTCTTTGCTTCTGTCTGTTTTTCTCTCCCCACTTCTTTACCTCCCATCCAAATATATGTTATAATTTGGGTGAAAGACAGTCTTTCAAATGAAAGACATTTCTCCCATGTGGATGGGGAATTAACTTAAATGATTGCAGATCTTCCAAGAGACTTTAAAGTATCCTGGGCTTTTTATGCAATCAGTACAAATGGGAGCACATGGTTGACCTAACATTTCGAAGGGAATTCTTTAATCACCTTTAACCATGCAGCAGATCTCCTTTGTCTTAGGGGTTGATACTTTTGATGAACATATACTTTCTTGTTTAGTGTGTTATCTGATCAGAGGTTCATTGAATAAGGCTATTTCTATTATTGTATCTTTAAGTAATCTTGGACGATTTTAACTTATGGATAAGGGAAACACTGCCAAAAAGAGCTTATGACAATTTTTTAAACCAAATTAATTTTTTTTCATAACAAATAGCAAAAACAATGGAATCATATTCTTTGCTTCTTTTAAAAAATAGTTGTAACATAGTAAAGATGTGATATACAAATAATTAAATATAAAATATATGCAAAATAATTTCTTTGGAGTGGAGGTGGAATCAAAAAAGACCTCTTGGTAGCTGGCTCTTGCCTAGCATATTGAATGTTAGAAACTTTAAGGAGTTCTATAGGTAACTCTAGGTATTGAATATAGCCTGTGCATAATAATGGAGAGGGAAGAGGGAGTGTCAAGTATGAGGAGTGCTAAATGGGACAGTTTGTTTGGAATTTAGAACTGGAGTAAGGTGAGGAAGAGTTTAGGTGAAAATCAGTCTGGAAAAGTAGGTTGGAGACATCCTGAAGTCATTTAAGTGCTAAATGCTAAATCTTTTCCAAGCTATACCTCTTTTAATTCCTTCAGTTGAGCTTCCTATAGAATATCAGATTGTTATCAATTATTAGATCATTTATCTTTCTAGTGATCTCCAGAAATGCTTTTCAGTTTGCCAAAGTTCTTCCTAAAATATGGCAAGTAGAACTGAACATAACATCTCTTTATGTCTTCTGATAAGAGTAGAGTATAGCAATAAGGTCACCTATCATGTCCTAGAGACAATGCTAAGATTAACAATAGCTTTTTTGTTTGCCATATCATACTATTGATGCCCAAAGTTCACTGAAAGCACCAGATAGTTGATTGGATTAATTTTTTCCTTGCTACATACATCTTCTTTTTAAATTGATTTTTTTGACCTAAAGTGTAATTCTTTACATTTATCCATGTAAATTTTTATTTTATATTTTACACACGGTTCTTCCAGACCATTGATATCAAACTCAAACAGAAATAAATCCTTACATATTATTGTAGAAAACTGCAATTTAATACAGTTATGTTCTCCATATCATGGGAATTAATAATTAACTCCTTTCCTCCCCCAGTCTGGAAATTTGTTGTAAAATTTTTGGTGTTCCCTTCATACCAATAAAGAAGTCTGAATTATTATGGTATTAAAAGATAAAATATGTAGGTAATTTATAATTATATATATTCATTTCTAAATTTCTTCTAAGTTATTTCTCTGTCATTTGCTGGCTTTCATTTATCATCTGTGGTATCTGCAAAACTCCCCCCCAAATCCCCTTTAGTTTCTCATGCCAGCCTGTGATATACTGAAACTATGATGGATAAAGTCTTTTTTAAAATTTTTTATTAAAGCTTTTTATTTGCAAAACATATGTATGGGTAATTCTTCAACATTGACCTTTACAAAGCTTTCCGCTACAAATTTTTCCCCCATAGTCCCCACCCCTCCCCTAGATGGCAGGAAGTCCACTATATGTTAATTATGTTAAAATACTTGACAGATAGAATATATGTATACATATTTCCACATTTATCTTGTTATGCAAGAAAAAAAGTATCTACAAGAAAAAAAAATCTGAGAAAGGAAACACAATGCAAGCAAACATCAATAGAGAACATGAAAATGTTATGTTGTGCTCCACATTTCATAGCCCTCTCTCTGGGTTTATACGGCTTTCTTCACTGAACAATTGAAACTGGTTTGAAACATTTCATTGTTGAAGAGAGCCATGTCCATTAGAATTGATCATATAGTCTTGTTGTTGCCGTGTATAATGATCTCCTGGTTCTGCTCATTTCACTCAGCATCAGTTCATGCAAGTCTCTCCAGAGATACTCTCTGAAATCGTCCTGCTGGTCTTTTCTTATAGAACAATAATATTCCTTAGTATTCATATACTATAATTTATTCACCCATTCTCCAATTGATGGGCATCCATTCAGTTTCCAGTTTCTAGCCACTACAAAAAAGGGCTGCCACAAACATTCTTGCACGTGTGGGGCCCTTTCCTTCCTTTAAGATCTCTTTGGGATATAAGCCCAATAGAAACAGTGCTGTATCAAAGGGTATGCACAGTTTGATAACTTTTTGAGCATATTTCCAAATTGCTCTCCAGAATGGTTGGATCATGTCACAGTTCCACCAACAATGTATCAGTGTCCTAGTTTTCGAGGGGTAAAGTCTTGATGTGAAAGGAATAACTATGTTATAATATGTTATAAATGTATACCTGGGACTTGAATACAAATTTTTAGTTTAAACATTGCTCTAAATATTTTCCTTGAGTGAATTTGTATTCAATTTTTTTAGATCATTAATACTATTCTATATGATAGAGCATGTTTACTCACTTTTTAATCTAAATACTTTTACTTTTAAGTAAAGTGCTAAATGCTTTTATTTTTCACGTGTGAAACTTTCCATGTCTAATATTAGAAAACTTACTGAACGTTAGAAAGGACATATCATTAGTGAAATTTTAGTGATAGACAATATGCTCTTTGTCTATTATGGTAATACTAAATCATTATTGCTTTACAAGTGAATAAACAAACCTATTTCAGCTTATTTGCTGATGTAGAACTTTAATCTACAAATATTAACTTTGCATAACTTGATTATATAAAATTGTAAAACTATTGTTTTCTAGAGTATTGATTGAATATAATTCAGCATAGATAGGTGTTTTAGGTATTATGGTCAGAGCTAAAATTTGCAACGATAATTTTTTATGGAATTTTTTTTTTCAGATTTTTTTAAAAAGAGTTTTATTTTTCCCAGTCATTTTTCCTTTATGTTCACTTTTCATGACCCCATACTTCAAGAAAAGTGTGGGTAACTATTTGCCAGGCATATTTTAGCCAGAAATTTTCTCTAACCGTCTCTTACTACCACTATCACTTTTCTTGGATGAAATATTTACCTGGTAGTTTTTTGTTTTTATTTTTAGCATCTTATGAACCCTCAGGGCTGCTGTGACAGTTAGCCGTGCTTTCCAAGGGTGTAAGACACAATTGCTCATAAAAGGTTTTCTAATCTGGTGTCTTACTTGTTCAGATAGCTTTTCCTGATGTTACCCTAGGTAGTAAATTGCAGAGCCGCTGAAGACTAACATGAACAATTGGAGAATATTTGCAATGAATAAATAAATGAAAAATTATTTATTAACTGTTTACTATGTATAAAGCTCTGGGAAAACAAATAGAAAAAATGTTAAGAAGTAGGCACTCTTAATTGTAGGAGACAACACATAAAAGATAATTAAATTGTATGCCAGAACCTTAAAGATTCAGCATCAAAGCAGATGGAAAGGCTTGAGTATCCTATGATTACATTTGTAGCATAGATCAGATGACTGCCACAGATGTGCTACAAGTAGAGATAGGAGATAAGGCCTGGAGGAACTTAGGAGGCAGTGACAGGACTATGACCATATAATGCTTCATCTCACTAGAAGGAATAGAGTTGGTGACTTTCATCTCATCCAAGCCATATGAGATGACAAGCAATCTTTATGATTTCTGGTATGCCCAAGAGAGGGGAAACCAAGGGAGAAAAGGCATTGGTGATGGCATGTACACTATAAAGAATTGAACTTTCTTGATAGTACATCAGGAAAGTTTACAGAATCACGAATTTGAAAATTGCGAGGGACCTCAACAGCCATCAGTCCAGCATATATATGAAAAAATCATCTCCATTATAATGTATGTGATAAATGGTAATTTAGCCTTTCCTTGAACTCCATGTGGGAGGGAAGGACGAACCCTGGGAACCTTTTGCCCCTTTTCTTCTCTTTGCTCTTCAGTAATGTCAAACTTTTCATGACCTCATTTGGAATTTTCTTGGGAAAGATACTGGAGGGGTTTGCCATCTTTTCCAGCTAATTTTATAATTTTTTTTTAGACAGGAAAACCAAGGCAAACAAAGTTAATTATATAGTAAGTGTCTGAGGCAAGAGTTTAGCTCAGAACTTTCTGATTCCAGTCCTGGGACTCTTATTTGTACTATCACCTTACTACTCTTCTTCTGGACAGAAGCTTTCCCCTTCATACTCTTCACATTTTTCCTTCTCTCTCCTCCTCTCCTCCCTTCTATCCCTTCAGTCAAACTTAAACTGGCTTCTTTACAGCTTCCACCAATTGTTCCTGGTTCTGAATTAGTTCTACCAAACACTAGTGACTGGGATGAGACAGTAAAGCTGAATGGATCCCCATCAGTGTCCTTCCATGCTTGCCTCAGGAAGTATTATAATTTTGTCAATACTTCAGGCTTTCTCTGTCAACCCCACTTAGTTACCCATTTTATCTTTATTAGTGTCTGATTATTTCTCCACATGATGGTCTATAAAATACTTGAATAGCTAACCTTCACTTCTCCAGGTTGAACACAACCAATTAATTCATCCAATCCTTTTATGACATGGTCTCAAGGCCCTTCATTATAATGTATTGTTTAAACTGTAGTGACCATCATTAGTTGGATGAAGCCCAAGGAGGATTATTAGTTCCCTCTACCTTGAAAATGCTTTTCTAATGTCACCTATGCATTAGTTGTTGTCTATGGCAGCCCATTACTATACCTTTAAAGATCCTTTTGGATCCTGATTCTGTCATTCATTTTGTTAACTATCTCTTCCAGCTTTGTGTCGTCTGCAAATGTGATGAATGTCATCTATGCCCTCACATAAGTCATTGTCAAAAAAGTTAAAATACACAGGTACAACCTTAGGGTTCCACTGAAGAGCTCATATCACATTAGGATTAAAAACTGTTAGTTTGACTGTCTAATCAGTTCTGAATGTGGCTAATCATCTTGCTGTCTACTTCTCTGCCCTCACTACAAGGGTGTCATTCCATACTTTATTAAAAGTTTGCTAAAATACAGGGAAATTTTATCCAAAGTCTAGATTAATAATTCTTAAAAGAAATCAGGTTAGTTTGGCACGCTCTGTTCTTCATAAAACTTTCCTTACTTGATGTTTGTCAGCAATCTCTTTATTGATTTGTTCTAAAATTTTCTTTCTTTTTTTTTTGTCGAGGAGTTGCTTTCAATATTTTTTATACATTACATACATTTACAAACTGTTTTTACCTTTTGAGTGATCTCTTGTAATGAAATGAGTTAAGTAAACTAATTTGTTTTTGTTCACTTGTTTTTCAGTTATGTCTGACTGTGGTAACAAACATTAGTGTTTACAAAAATACTGGAATGGTTTGCCATTCTCCTGCTCATTTTACAGATCAGAAAATCAAGGCAAGCAAGGTGAAGTGACTGCTCAGAGTCAGACAGCTAGTAAGGGTCTGAGGTGAAATTTGAATTCAAGAAAATGAGTCTTTCCTGATTAAAGTCCAGCACTCTATGCACTGTGCCATCTAGCTGCCCTGACTTTATTAACTTTGAAACATTGCTTGTGGAACAATTCTGTAAATAAACTGAAAAAATATGAAAAATGTATTATGATCTAATAATTTTTAAAGGAAATAATTACACTTTTTTCAGTCATTAAAGTAAAATAATTCAAAGAAACACAATTTGAAGACTTGTTAAAAAATCTGTTTTTTCCTTTAAAGCAAAAATTTATGTAGACTTTTTATCTTTACCTTTCATTGCTTTTCAAGTGAATTTTAGTGAAAAATTTGAATTGTAAGCAGGCATTTAATTTTAGAAAACTTACATTAAATATTTAAATTGCCCTGAGTGGCAAAGAAAAAAGAACCCAGGCAAAAGCCCTATTAATTTTCTTCCCATTCTCCCTTCCTTCTTCAAAATTTATTGAGAGCATGACACTATGAAGAACTTGAGTAAGTATATTTGATAAAAATATTAAATTTCATTTTTGTTTTCTTATATTGGGTGTTCAAGCCTAGTTGCTCAACTGGTTCTTGTAGAATGAAGTTGTCTTATTTACAGTTGTAATTTTCTGTCACCTGCCATATGCTCTCTGATTAATTCTGCAAGGGCTATCAACTTCAGATAATTTAATTTGGTGTATATTAAAGTGGCATTCATTATGAAAACATGACAAATTTAAATAATTAACTTATAACTAATAATCAATACATTTGTTTTGTTTCTAGAGAAAAAACTAAAGCTGAAGCCAAGGATAGAAAAGTGTTAGAAATTTTGCAAGTCAAAGATGCTAGAATAAAAGAGTTACAAAAGGTTGGTATTAATGTCTTAAGAATATTATATATTATTGTAATTATAATATTCCAGTCTTTCTGCTGATCTCTAAACTTTCATCTCCAACTGCCTTTCAGACATTTTCAACTGGATATCTGGTAGAAATTTAAAACCAAAACAGAAATCATAATTTCCCCTTCTTTGTTGAGGGTCCTAAGGGCAATACTATCTAGTCCCTCAGGCTTGCAATCTGGAGGTATCCTTCATTCCTCATTGTCTCTCCCCACCATGTACAATCTGTTGACAAAGTGTATTGATTTCCCTTTTGTAACATTTCTCAAATAGGCCCTGCTCTGTCTGATGACACTGCCACCATTCTGGTGCAGGCCCTTTTGGTGCTAGTCATGCTTGGACTACTGCAGGATCATGTTGGTGGGCCTGCTTGCCTTAAGTATCTCCTCCATCCAATTCATCCTCCAACCACTAATATAATTTTTCCCTAAATTGCAGGTCCGATTATATCATCTCCTTAATCAAGAAACCTCAATGTTCCCTTCAGAACAAATACAAAATGTTCTTTTGGACATTAAAAGCCTTTTATATCCTAGCTTTCTCCTATCTTTCTGGTCTTTTTACATCTGATGTAATATAAAGAAATAGTATGTAATAGTGATGTAATAAGGACTCAGTGTCTCCCCATCTTTGTGGATGATGGGCCACCTGGCTTGGGGAAATTCCTAAAAATGATCCCTACCCACCTGAATCTCCCTTGGGAAAGCTATCTGGTTCCCATTGGAATCTCCCACTCCCAAATGATCTGATAATCACTTTGAGAAACAATCACCACCTTTATTGAATTGAAAATTAGCCCTTAATCTACCTAGCCTCAAACCTTAGAAGGCTAATAAAAGACAACTCTGAACTTCAAACCTTTGCTAAAATTCCTTTCTGGATTTGGCCCTACTGGGAAGTTCTCAGTGTAAACCCTTCTATGCCAAAACTTACTTTTGATAAATTCATTTGTAACTAGCCCTCTAGGAAGTCGTTTCTCAGTGTAATAAACCCTTTTTTTCCCCCAAAAAACCTTGCCTGCACTTTGGGACTGCGAATTCTTTCACAAAAAAACTGGGACACTGGCTTGGGGAACTCTCACCCCTCAACAACAGTATGTAAAAGAAATGGGAAGCATATAAGTCAAAATTTGTGCTGCATGTCTCCTATCAGATCCCCCCAAAATTAGGACTTTGAAGAGTTAAGTGGAAGTTTAGCAAATGCATATTTATTAAGTGATTGATAAGAGAAAAAATTATTTCTTTGATCTGATTTGAATAATTATGTTAAAGGGCTTGGTAAAAAATTGAATAGTTTTTTTCCTGTGGGTGTTAAACCCCAAAAACCTCAGGGTAAGGAGAGATCTGCTATTTTTTGTCCTTTTTTGTAGAGAACAGTAGTCTTACCTATCTTTCAAGTGAATTGGTTTTAAATGAGGTAGGACTATGCATTAGCCTTTCCCCTCTAGAGCCTTCTGGGCTGGGTAGCAAGATATAGATTAGGATGACTGGAGATGGCCCTAATTCAGTCCTGGCCTTATATTAAGAAATGGCTTTACATTAGTCATGCTGTGAAAGAAAACACACACACACACACACACACACACACACACACAGTGTTCTTTGATCTGCATTTAGTCTCCATCAGTTTTTTCTTTGGAGGTAGATAACATTTTTCATCATAAGTCCTTCAGAATTATCTTGGATCGTTGACTTTTATGCAACTAAATGGATGTAATTTGAGATAAAACCAAACCAAACCTATTATATTCTTTAGGCTTTCTTTCTCCCCCTTCCTTCCCCTTCCCTAATCCCTTCCCTAGACAGCAAGTCATCCAGTATAGGTTAAATATGTGTAATTCTTGAAATGTATTTTAAAACATTTCTTTGGTATGCATATAACTTTGCTCTTCATTTAAGAGAAAAACAAATTTGCCTACTGAGATGTATATGCTTGTTTATACATTAAAAATGAAATCTTGGGGTAATACTTGATACTTTTGCAGTTGCCAAATTTTTCAAGACCTTCACATTTAGTTATTTGACCCCATACGGGGTTGCCACTGAATGTTTAAGGAGCTTTTGCTTTGTAATGTAAGTTAGCAAGTAGCTCAAGTAATCAAATCAAATGAGAAATCAAAATGTAAACATTTTGATGTACTACATCTAACATGCCGCTGAAATTCCTTACTTATTCTTAAAGAAATAGAAAAAAAACAACTTGTTTTGTGGTAATTACCATAAAAAATACCCCCACTCTATTTGCATGGATTTGTTTTATACCCTGCAACTTTGCTAAAGTTATTGTTTCAAGTGAGTTTTTGGATGTTTCTCTAGGATTCTCTAAGTGTGTCATCATGTTATCTGCAAAAAATGATATTTTTATCTCCTCACTGCCAATTCTTAACTTCTTTTTCTTATTGTTAAAGCCAACAACTGTAGTATATAATATTAAATGATAGTGGTGATAATGGGCATCCTTGTTTCACCCATGATTTTATGGGGAATGCATCCAGCTTCTTTCCATTACAATAATGCTTGCTAATGGTTTTATATAGATGTTGCTTATCATTTTTAGGAAAACTCCCTTAATACCTATGCTCTCTAGTGTTTTTAATAGGAGTGGGTACTGTATTTTGTCAAAAGCTTCTGCATCTATTGAGATTATCATACGATTTCTGTTGGTTTTGTAATTGATATGGTTGATTATGGTACGGTATTGAATTAGTTCTGAATTCCTGGTATAAGTCCCACTTAGTCATAATGTATTATCTTGCTGATAAGTTGCTGTAAAAAGCTGCTAATATTTTATATAAAATGTTTACATCAATATTCATTAGGGAGATAGGTCTATAATTTTCTTTCTCCGTTTTGGCTCTTCCTGTTCAAATATAAGTACCATATTTGTATCAGAGAAGTAATTTGGCAGGACTCCTTTTTTTACCTATTTTTCCAAATGGTTTACATAGTATTGGAATTATTTGTTCCTTAAATGTTTGGTAGAATTCACTTGTGAATCCATCTGGCCCTGGAGATTTTTTCTTAGGGAATTCATTAATGGCTTTTTAAATTTTTCTGAAATAGGACTATTTAAGTAATTTATTTCTTCTGTTAATCTGGGTAATTTACATTTTTGTAAATATTCATCCATTTTAGTTAGATTGTCAGACTTGTTGCCACAGAGTTGGGCAAAATAGCTCCTAATTATTGCTTTAATTTCTTTTATACTGGTGGTAAGTTCATTCTTTTCATTTTTTGATGTTGGTGATTTGGTTTTATTCTTAACTTTTCTAATCAAATTAACTAAATAAAGGTTTACCTATTTTGTTGGCTTTTTCATAAAACTAATTCTTATTTTTATTAATTCAATAATTTTCTTTATTTCAATTTTATTAATCTCTGTTTTGAGTTTCAGAATTTCTAATTTGGTATTTAATTAGGAGTTCTTAATTTGTTCTTTTCCTAGCTTTTTTAGTTGCATTCCCACTTCATTGATCTCCTCTTTCTCTATTTTATTCATGTAACTATTTAGAAGATATACAGTTTCCCCTAAGAATTACTTTGGTTGCATCTCATAGATTTTGGTATGTTGTCTCATTGTTGCCATTCCCTTGGTTGAAATTATTGACTGTTTCTATGATTTGTTGTTCGACCTACTAATTCTTTAGAAGAAGGTTATTTTATTTCTTTTTCTTTTCTTTTCTTTTTTCTTTTTGCTGAGACAATTGAAGTTAAGTGACTTGCCCAGGGTCACACAGCTAGGGAATGTTAAGTGTCTGAGACCAGATTTGAACTCAGGTCCTCTTGACTTCAGGGCTGGTGCTCTATTCACTGCACCACCTAGCTGCCCCTCTTTTTTTTTTTTTTTTTTGGCTGAGGCAATTGGGATTAAGTGACTTGCCCAGGGTCACACAGCTAGGAAGTGTTAAGTGTCTGAGATCAGATTTGAACTCAGGTCTTCCTGAATTCAGGGCTGATGCTCTATCCCTGTGCCACCTAGCTGCCCCAGGTTATTTTATTTCTAATTGCTTTTTTGTCTATCTTTTCCTGGCCCTTTTTGAATATAATTTTTATTGTGTCATGTTTGGAAAAGTAAGCATTTGCTATTTCTGTCTTTCTGCATCTGCTTGTGAGGTTTTTATGCCTTAATAATACATGGTCAGTTTTTGTGTAGATGCCAGTTTTGTGTGCTGCTGAGAAAAAGGTATATTATTTTCTGTTCCTATTCAGTTTTCTCCACAGGGATATCATGTCTAAATTTTCTAGGATTCTATTAGCCTCCCTAGTTTCCTTCTTGTTTATTTTGTGGTTAGATTTATCTAATTCTGAGAGGGGAGATTGAGATCCCCAACTAATGTAGTTTTCCTTTCTATTTCTTCCTGTAACTGACTTAATTTCTTCTGTAAGAATTTGGATTATCTACCACTTGGTGCATATACATTTAGTATTGGTACTGTTGTATCTTGGCATAAGATTGTCTATGTTACCCTTTAACAGGATGTAGTTTCCTTCCTCATCTCTTTTAATTAGGTCTATTTTTACTTTTCCTTTATAACTGAGGTCATTATTGCTATCCCTGCTTTTTTTTTTTTTTTTGCTTCAGCTAAAGCATGATAAATTCTGCTCCAGCCTTTTACCCTTACTGTTTGTATGTGTTTTTCAATGTGTTTTTTGTAAACAATATAGTGTGGGATTCTGGTTTTCAATCTACTCTGCTATTCACTTCTGATTTGTGGGAGAGTTTATCTCATTAACTTTCACAGTTATTATCACATGCAATATAAGGCCAGGAGAAAATAGACCAAAAATCAATTGGAAACTAAATAATTTTATTCTAAAGAATGAATGGGTGAAACAGCAAATTACAGACACAATTACTAATTTCATCCAAGAAAATGACAGTAATGAGACAACATACCAAAATTTGTGGGATACAGCCAAAGCGGTAATAAGGGGAAATTTTATATCTCTAGATGCTTATTTGCATAAAATAGAGAAAGAGAAAATCAGTGAATTGGGCTTGTAACTAAAAAAGCTAGAGAAAGAACAAATTAAAAACCCCCAATCAAATACCAAACTTGAAATCCTAAAAATAAAAGGAGAGATTAGTAAAATTGAAAGTAAAAAAACTATTGAATTAATAAATAAAACTAAAAGTTGGTTTTATGAAAAAACCAACAAAATAGATAAACCTCTAGTTAATTTAATTAGAAAAAGGAAAGAGGAAAATCAAATTGTTAGTCTCAAAAATGAAAAGAGAGAACTTTCCACCAATGAAGAGGAAATTAGAGCAATAATCAGGAGTTACTTTGCCCAACTATCTGCCAATAAATTTGATAACCTAAGTGAAATGGAGGAATATCTACAAAAATATAGATTGCCCAGATTAACAGAAGAGGAAATAAATTACTTAAATAGTCCCATTTTAGAAAAAGAAATAGAAGAAGTCATTAATCAACTCCCTAAGAAAAAATCCCCAGGACCAGATGGATTTACATGTGAATTCTACCAAACATTTAAAGAACAACTAACTCCAATATTATATAAAGTATTCGAAAAAATAGGGAATGAAGGACTCCTACCAAACTCCTTTTATGATACAGATATGGTACTGATACCTAAACCAGGTAAAACAAAAACAGAGAAAGAAAATTATAGACCAATCTCCTTAATGAATATTGATGCAAAAATCTTAAATAAAATATTAGCAAAGAGATTACAGAAAATCATTCCTAGAATAATACACCATGACCAAGTAGGATTTATACCAGGAATGCAGGGATGGTTCAATATTAGGAAAACTATTAACATAATTGACTATATTAATAACCAAATTAACAAAAAACATATGATAATCTCAATAGATGCAGAAAAAGCATTTGATAAAATCCAACATCCATTCCTATTAAAAACATTAGAGAGTATAGGAATTAATGGACTTTTCCTTAAAATAGTCGGTAGCATCTATTTAAAACCATCAGCTAGCATTATATGTAATGGTGATAAACTGGAACCATTCCCAATAAGATCAGGGTGAAACAAGGTTGCCCACTATCACCATTGCTATTCAATATAGTATTAGAAATGCTAGCCTTGGCAATAAAACAAGAAAAAGAGATTCAAGGAATTAGAGTAGGTCATGAGGAAAGCAAATTATCACTCTTTGCAGATGATATGATGGTCTACTTAGAGAACCCTAGAGAATCAACTAAAAAACTATTAGAATTAGTCCATAATTTCAGCAAAGTTTCAGGATACAGAATAAATCCACATAAATCATCAGCATTTTTATGCATCACCAACAAAATGCAACAGCAAGAGATACAAAGAGAAATTCCATTCAAAATAACTATCGATAGTATAAAATATTTGAGAATATATCTGCCAAGGGAAAGTCAGGATCTATATGAGCAAAACTACAAAACACTCTCCACACAAATAAAGTCAGACCTAAACAATTGGAAAAACATCAAGTGCTCTTGGATAGGTCGAGCGAATATAATAAAGATGGCAATACTACCTAAACTAATCTATCTATTTAGTGCTATATCAATCAAACTCCCAAGAGATTATTTAACTGACCTAGAAAAAATAACAACAAAATTCATCTGGAAAAACAAAAGGTCAAGAATTTCAAGGGAATTAATGAAAAAAAATGCAAATGAGGGTGTCCTAGCTGCACCAGATCTAAAACTATATTATAAAGCAGTGGTCACCAAAACCATTTGGTACTGGATAAGAAATAGAGTAGTGGATCAGTGGAATAGGTTAGGTTCACAGGACAAAATACTCAATGACAATAGTAATCTAGTGTTTGATAAACCCAAAGACCCCAGTTTTTGGGATAAAAACTCACTATTTGACAAAAACTGTTGGGATAATTGGAAACTAGTATGGAAGAAATAAGGCATTGACCCACACCTAACACCATATACCAAGATAAGGTCAAAATGGATTCATGATCTAGGTATAAAGAATATTATAAACAAATTAGAACAATGTAGGATGGTTTACCTCTTAGACCTGTGGAGGGGGAAGGAATTTGTGACCAAAGAAGAATTAGAGGTTATCATTAATCACAAAATAGATAAGTTTGAGTATATCAAGTTAAAAAGTTTTTGTACAAACAAAATGAATGCAGACAAGATTAGAAGGGTAGCAGTAAACTGGGAAAATATTTTCATATCCAAAGGTTCTTATAAAGGCCTCATTTCTAAAATATATCGAGAATTGACTCAAATATATAAGAATTCAAGCCATTCTCCAATTGTTAAGTGGTCAAAAGTTATGAACAGATAATTTTCAGATGAAGAAATTGAAACTATTTCTGGTCACGTGCTCCAAGTCACTATTGATCAGAGAAATGCAAATTAAGACAACTCTGAGATACCACTACACACCTGTCAGATTGGCTAAAATGACAGGAAATGACAATGATAACTGTTGGAGGGGATGTAGGAAAACTGGGACACTGATACATTGTTGGTGGAACTGTGAATGGATCCAACCATTCTGGAGAGCAATTTGCAACTATGCTCAAAAAGTTATCAAACTATGTATACCATTTGACCCAGCAGTGTTTCTACTGGGCCTATATCCCAAAGAGATTTTAAAGGAGGGAAAGGGACCCACATCTGCAAAAATGTTTGTGGCAGCCCTTTTTGTAGTGGCAAGAAACTGGAAATTGAAAGATTGCTCATCAATTGGAGAATGGCTGAATAAATTATGGTATATGAATGTCATGGAATATTATTGCTCTGTAAGAAACGACCAACAGGAGGATTTCAGAGAGGCCTGGAGAGACTTGCATGAACTGATGCTGAGTGAAATCAGCAGAACCAGGAGAACATTATACACAGCAACAAGAGTATACGATGATCAATTCTGATGGACATGGTTCTCTTCAACAATGATGTGATTCAAACCAGTTCCTATTGTTCAGCGATGAAGATAGTCATATACATCTAGAGAGACGCCTGTGGGAACTGAGTGCGGTCCACAACACAGCATTTTAACATTTTCTGTGAATATCTCCAGGCATTTTGTTTTCCTTCTTAGGTTGTTTTTTTCTTCTTCTCTTTCTAGATCTTATGTTTTTTGTGCAGTAAGATAACTGTATAGATATGTATACATGTATTGTATTTATCATATAATTTATCCTATTTAGCATGTATTAGATTACCTGTCATCTTGGGGTGGGGGATGAGGGGAAGGAGGGGAAAAGCTTGGGAAAAAAAAAGTTTTTGCAAAGGTCAATGTAGAAAAATCACTCATGTTTTGTAAATAAAAAGCTTTATTAAAAGAAAAAAAACAAACAAACAAAAAAACCTAGCCACAGGATTCATCTGGTCACAATTAAAAATGAGGATAATAAAAAAAAACAAAAACCCTTTCACAGTTATTATCAACAGCTCTGTATTTCCCTTCATTCTATTTTTTCCCTGCGTATTGTTCTCTTTATACCCTGAGCCTTCTTAAATACTGTTTTATTTCTAACTCACCCTGCACTTTTCCTGCTCTCCCATCTCTTACTCCTTTCTCCTGGTGTTTCTGTCCTCCCTTATATCTAGGTCTCTCTTTTCTTTCTTCTTTCTCCTCTGGCTTCCATATAAGGTAAGATAAATTTCTGTACCCAATTGAGTGATAAAGTTATTCCCTCTTTGAGCCAAAACTGATGAGATTAAGCTTCAGACAATGTTCTTCTCCTTCCCTTATTTTCCTCTATTGTAATAGGTCTTTTATACCTCTTCATGTGATCTAATTTGTCCCATTTTACCTCCCCTTTCTTCTTCTCCTAGGACAATTCTTTTTCCACCTCTTAATGTCTTTTTCTTTGATGTCATCATATCAGAGTCCATTCATATCCACTTCATCCGTCTGTGTCCGTCCTCTCTAAATGATTCAATAACAGATGTAGTTTTCAAGAGTTACAGATATCATTTTCATATCTAGGGATATAAATAGTTTAACCTTTAAATTATATATATATATACATATACTTATATATATGTATATATATATATATAAATATATAAATTTTCCCCCTGTTTACCTTTTTATGTTTCTCTTGAGTTCTTGTTTTTGAAAACCAAATTTAATGTTTAGTTCTAGGTTTTTCGTTTTGTTTTGTTTTTTAATAGAAATGATGAAAAGTCTCTTTATTTCATTAAAGATCCATCTTCCCTGAAAGATGATGCTCAGTCTTGAATCTTCGAGATTATAGTTCTGGGTGGCGGAGCCAAGATGGTGAACTGCAGACAACATTCTCTGTGAGTTCCTCAGATCTTCCCTCAGACCCAGAACAAACTAAGCCTCTGAACTGGTTCTGGAGTGAGGGGTCCACCAAACACTTGGAGTACAACTAACTTCTATCAAAAAATTACTTTGAAAGAACTCCGGAGCAGGTCAGTTTCAGACGGGCAGGGGATCGAGCCGCAGTCACCAGCGTGCAGCCAGGGCGGAAGACCGGGGTTGGGACGGAGCAACTGACTTTAGGCACTCAGGAAGTCCCTGGGAGATGCTTGGGCCACTTTGCTTTGCTTGCGGGCAGGTGCTCTGGCAGATTTGCCTTTGGTAAAGGGTGGTTTGAGAGCAGCTGAAAGCGTGGTCCTAGTGAGGATCTAGCTCGACCCGCCCTGCACTGGAAGTCAACTCCATGAACTGCCCCAGGGCAAATTGAAACAGCTACTGGTCTGGTGCTTGTTCCTCAGCTCAAAAACATGGGTAAGAAGCAGAAGAGAGCTCTCACCATAGACAGCTTTTATGGAGAGAAAGAAGGGCAGACCCCAGATCCTGAGGTTCCTATAGGTAAAGCAACCCCAGAGGAAGCCACAAAGGTGGACATGAGCTGGTCCCCATTTCACAAGGCTTACCTGGAAAACTGCTTAAAGAATCTCAAAAGAGTATTAGAAGAAGAATGGGGAAATAAATTGAGATCAGTGCAAGAAGGATATAATGCCCTGCAAAAGAGATATGAAAAACTGAAAAACAGAACTGGTGAGATGGAAAAAAATCACCAACTCACTAGAAAACAAAATTGGTGAAATGGAAAAAATCATCAATCAACTATATTTCTACTACTCCTTTTTTATTTTTTATTAAAGCTTTTTATTTGTATAACATATGTATGAGTAGTTCCCCAGGATTGATCTTTACAAAGCTTTCCATTAAAACTTTAACCCCCAGTCCCCTCCCCTCCCTTAATGGCAGGAAGTCCACTACATGTTAATAATGTTGAAATACTTGACAAGTTGTGCAAGAAAAATCCTATCTACAAGAAAAAAAAAAAGAAAATCAGAGAAAGGCAACACCATGCAAGCAAACCTCAATAGAGAGCATGAAAATGTTATGTTTTGGTCCACATTTCATATTCCTCTCTCTGGGTGTATATGGTTTTCTTCAGGGAACAATTGGAACTGGTTTGAGATTATTCTTTGTTGCAGAGAGCCATGTCCATCAGAATTGATCATCATGTAATATTGTTGTTTCTGTGTATAATGATCACCTGGTCCTGCTCGTTTCACTCGGCATCAGTTAATGCAAGTCTCTCTAGGCCTCTCTGAAATCGTCTTGCTGGTTGTTTCTTACAGAGCAATAATATTCCATAACATCCATAATTTATTCAGCCACTCTCCAATTGATGGGCATCCCTTCAGTTTCCAGTTTCTAGCCACTACAAAAAGGGCTGCCACAAACATTCTTGCACATGTGGGGCCCTTTCCCTCCTCTAAGATCTCTTTGTGATATAGGCCCAATAGAAACACTGCTGGATCAAAGGGTATGCACAGTTTGATGACTTTTTGAGCGTAGTTGCAAATTGCTCTCCAGAATGGTTGGATCCGTTCACAGTTCCACCAACAATGTATCAGTGTCCCAGTTTTCCCACATCCCCTCCAACATTCATCATTGTCTTTTCCTGTCATTTTAGCCAATCTGACAGGGGTGTAGTGGTACCTCAGAGTTGTCTTAATTTGCATTTCTCTGATCAATAGTGATTTGGACCAACTTTTCATATGACTACAAATAGTTTTAATTTCATCCTCTGAAAATTGTCTGTTCATATCCCTTGACCACTTATCTATTGAAGAGTGGCTTGAATTCTTAGATATATGAGACAATTCTCTATATATTTTAGAAATAAGGCCTTTATCAGAACCATTAAATGTAAAGATGGTTTCCCAATTTGATGCTTCCCTCCTAATCTTGTCTACATTAGTTTTATTTGTACAGAAACTTTTTAACTTAATATAATCAAAATTATCTATCTGGTGTTCAATTAGGAGTTCCAGGTCTTTTTTGGACATAAATTTATTCCATCTCCACAAGTCTGAGAGGTAAACTATATTACATTCCTCTAGTTTGCTTACAAAATCACTCTTTATATCTAGATCTTGAACCCATTTAGATCTTATCTTGGGATGTGGTGTTAGGTATGGGTCAAGCCCTAATTACTTCCACACTAGTTTCCAATTTTCCCAGCAGTTTTTGCCAACTATGGGTATCCTTAAAGAATGGGGATATAATTTGATTTTACTTTGATAATAATGGAAAAGAAATTAGAGGTCGAAGGGATATCATACTGTAAAAAAAGGGGAAAGGAGGTAAAATAAAGTTAAAAAAAGGAGGTAAAATAAGGCAAAATCTCATGAAGAGACATAGAAAATCTAATATAATTGAGGGAAAGAAGGGAGGGTGATGAGTATTGTGTAAATCTTACTCTTATTGGATTGGGCTCTAAAAGAGTATATCAGACACATTTGGCTTCAAAGAAAGACTTGGCCCTCCTTATAGGGAAGTAGGAGGGAAAGGAGGAGAAGAAAGGGATAGACTAATAGAAGGATTAGGGGAAAGATGTAAAAAAGAGGGAGGGGTTCTAAAGTGGGGAGGACTGTTAAGAGGGAAGTGGTCATCAAAAACAAAATACTGGGGAGAGGAGAAGGGAGAAAGGGGAAAGGAAAGAGAAAAACATAACTTTGGGTAAATAAGATGGCAGGAAATAGATATAGTTATTTTAACTGTGAATGTGAATGGGATGAACTCTCCTATAAAACAGAAGTAGATAGCAGCCTATATTAAAAGCCAGAATCCTACAATATGTTGTTTATAAGAAACACATCTAAAACAGAGAGATACATACAGAGTGAAGGTAAAGGGCTGGAGCAGAGTCTTTTATGCTTCAGGTGAACAAAAAAAAGCAGGGGTAGCAATCCTTATCTCAGATTAAGTAAAAGCAAAAATAGATCTAATTAAAAGAGACAAAGAAGGAAATTATATCTTCCTAAAGGGTACCATAGACAATGAAACGGTATCAATACTAAATATACATGCGCCAAGTGGTATAGCATCCAAATTCCTAGAGGAGAAACTGACAGAGATACAAGGAGATTACAGTTCTGGAGTTTTGCAATAATGTTCCTTGGGGTTTTCCTTGTGGAATCTCTTTCCGGAGGTGATCACTGGATCCTTTCAATAACTATTTCACCCCCCTGGTTATACTATATATATATCAGGGCAATTATAGAATGCTGTCCAGCCCCCCTTATTTGGTCATGACCTTTAGGTAGACCAGTAATTTTTAAATTATGTCTCATGGATGTATTGTCCAGGTCAGCTGTTTTTCTAATGAGATATTTTACATTTTCTTCCATTTTTTCCATTCTTTTTAGTTGGACTTAACTCTTGATGTCTCATAGAGTCATTAGCTTCCATTTGCCCCATTATAGTTTTTAATGTGTGATTTTCTTCATTTTAGCTTTTGTATCTTTTTTTCCATTTCCATTTTTTCATTTTTTCCCATTTTTCCATATGGAATCCATATGGATCCCATAAATCCATGAAGTGGATTTATTTATTTTTTATTTTTGACATTTGGCTTATTGTGTTTTTTAAGAAATTTATTTTTTCAGTGGATTTTTTTTTTTTTTTTTGGCTTTTGGTCTATTGTATTTTTTAAATATTTGTTTTCTTCTGTCCTTTCCCTTATTTTTCCAAGTTGTTGACCTCCTCTTCTATGCCTCATTTCTTTTCTCATTTTTTCCCCTACTTCTCTAATTTGTCTTTTAAAATCTTTTATGAGCACTTCCAAGAAGCCTCTTTGGCCTTAAGACCAATTCATTTTACTTTTTGAGATTTTCCCTGTTGACATTTTGTTCTCCTCTGAGTTGATGTTTTGGTTTTACCTGTTACCATAGTAGTTTTCTATGGTTCAGGTTCTTTTCTGTTTTTTGTTTATTTTCTTATCTCTCTTCTCTTCCCCCCCACCCCACTTTTGTGCTTTTTATGGTTGAGCTCTACTCCTATGGTAAAGGGGGCGTTGTCACAAGCTTCCTGTCCAGGTCTGAGCTTTGGCTTTGCACACGGGAGCCCCATGGGTTTGGTTTCTTATTCACAGCAGTGGATAGCCCTACCTGCTTTCTCCAGCAATCAGCCTGGTTTCCCTAGGTGTCAAATTCCCTTGTGCCCTGAAGGCTGCTCCACTGGTCTGCTGTACTACTGAATGCAGGGTCTCCATTGCTGATCTGCTTGAGATTAAGACCCTTTTACTGACTTTCTTAAACAACATCTGAGCTGGGCTGAATACCCTTTTTACCCCAGGGAGACTAACCTTTATCAAAATCTTTCCAGTCTGTTTTGAGCTGGAGTCTTGTTCCATTCCCTCAGACTGTTCAGAGGCTTCGTGTGGTTTTCGAGGGAAAATAGGAGAGCGGGAACAGTTTCCTGGCTTCAATCTTCTGTAATTGTCAGGTGTATATCTGACACACTGAGCAGCTCTGGAATCATTCTTGTTGTTTAATTAGCTAATCTTGCTAATAAATGATCATGTCTAGAAACTGTGTGCCTCAGTTCTATTTCATTGAATATTTTTATAACAACAATGTGTGTGTGTGTGTGTGTGTGTGTGGTAGTGGGGGAGATGAGGGAAAGCCTACTGTCTTTCAAGTATCTCATTATTCTTTTTGAAATTTTTGATTATTATAGCAGATATAAATTTACCTTTTAAAAAACTCATGTCCTTTGCTTCTAATTCTTCTAATTTTGCAAATGAAATCATTTTCTCTTCCATGTGACAGCCTTTTCCTTATTTGAAGAAAACTATAATTAAGCCATCTTTTCCTGCTACATAGTTTCACTTCATAGAACTGATGATTATATGGCTCAGATTTGGAACATTTTGTTCTTTTGGTTACTCTTTTTGAAATATTCTCTATCTTATGTTTTTTAAGTATGACTCTTAGAACTAAATTTAACATTACAGATATTTGATCAGGATTCTAAGTATGGTGAAATTAGTATGTTTATGTCCTGTGTACCATGACACTCTAAAATTTCTTTTAATTGATATCTTTTGTCATTTTGCATTTATATCATTATTGATGATATCAAAATATCATCTTCATTTCTCATATCTCCGCCACCCCAAATTCTTTTAATAAAGATTAAAAAAGGAAAATAAAAGCAATACAGCAAAGTTATTCAACTAATCAATTCAAATCTGATTGCTGCTTCTCAGATTCTTCATATCTTGCTTTTCAGTATAAGCTTTATCTTTTTATAGTACAGATTTGAGAGCTGCCTGACATACTTGGATTTGTATTTCAGTAAGACAAAAATGCTTCTCTATTCCAGGAGCACTTTGGGATTGTTGGGATCTTTCTAATTCAGCCATTCTGCAATTGATTTGCATCTACTTATGTTCCAACTTTTGCCACCACAAAAAATGCTGCTACAAATGCTTTCCAGAATGGTTGGATCATTTCACAACTCCACCAGCAATGCATTAGTATCCCAGTTTTTCAGCATTTCCTCCAACATTTATTTCTTGAGGTATTATTAATCTTTTGTTCCCCCTGATGAGTTTTAAAAAATTATTTCTATCTCCATGATATATTTTTTGTATTTTGGTTAATATCACAATGAATGGGTGAATTAATTTAAGTAATTTTGTAATCTTATTTACATTAATTTGACCTAGTGAACAGTTAATATTTTGCCAAAATATTTAAATCTGTCTTTAATTGTATGAAGAATATTTTGAAATAGTGTTTATATAGTTACTGTGATGAGTCAGTATATGTTTATTGCATGTCTACCTACTGCCACTGTGCTAAATTCTGGGGAAATAAAGAGCAGTAGAAGATATCCCTGCTTTCAAGGAACTCAAAATGTAATGGGGAAGACAAAATACAACATGTATAAACAAATTATATGTAAGATATATTAGGAATAGAGGAAAGGCACTAGAATTAAGAGAAATTCGATGTTCTGAAGTAGACAGGAAGCAAAGAATGGATAATGAAGAGAATGAGAGCTCTTTTTTTGTAAAGCATGCAAAAGTGAAATTAAAAAAAATAATGAATAGGAGTAGTTGAAAGGGAGGAGAGAAAGTGGGAATTTATTTGACTAATTGAGAGGAAAAAAAGTGTGGGGAGGAAGAATTATATAACTGGATAAAACAAGGAGGGGGGAAAACCTAATAAAGCCCAAAGGAGAAGAGGTAACAAATAAGAGGAGAGAATGAGGGGAAGATAGTCACTGGGAACAGATCCACCTTTTAAAAAAAATGTGTTAAAGTCACTGTTGGAACAGAATGCCGAGTTTGCAACAGAAGAAGGGGAAAAAAACACTTGAAGAGAAATTGGGAAAGGCTTCTTGTAGAAAGTGAGACTTGAAAGGAGGCAGGATAGGAGGCAGAAATGAAGATGTAAAATGCTAATAAATGGTATAAAATGCTAATGGTGTAAAAACTAACAAAAATTCCCATTTGGAGATAGAGTATATTATATGAGGAAATCACTTAGATCAGTATTACTTTATTTCAAGAGTATATGATTATAAGGCATAAGAATAGTAGAAAGGGATTGTAGGTGTATGGGTGGGTGTGGATATGTTGAGCAGATTATGAAGGGCTTTGAGTAGCAAATGGGAATTAGGTATCTGGAAGTAATAGGAAGCTATTAGAGTTTATTCAATAGGGAGTGAAATGGTCAGACCAGCACTTTAAGAAGACTATTTTGATAGCTGATTGAAGGATAGATAGTAGAGAGGAGACTTGTGGCAGGGAAACTAGCAAACTATTGTAGTAGTTCAGCTGTGAGATGATGAGGACCTGAACCAAAATAGTGGTTAATATTAGAGAAGCAAAAGACTTATGTATGAAATAATCAACAGGGTTTGACCACAGATTGGATATAAAAGATGAGACAGATTGAGGAGTTGAGGATTTTGAAGGGATGATGAAAACATAATGAGTTCAATTTTGGATATGTTTACTGGAATTTTTCTCTCTTCTGCTGCATTTTGTGGGTAATATACAGATATGTAATTTTTTATATCCTGAAGTTGTTAATTGCATCAATAGTTGTTTTAGTTGACTCTAGGGTTCTTCAAGTACAATATCTTATCATCTGCAAAAAATAATTTTGTTTTTTCTTTGCTTATAAGCTTTGAGGCTTATTGCCTCAGTTTCTTTTTCTTGACTTTTTGCTATGACTAGCATTTCTAGCACTATTTTGAATACTGATGGGAATAGTGAACATCTTTGTTTTACCCCGTATCTTGCTAGAAAGCCTATAATTTAGCTCCATCACAGAAAGTGCTGATTTTTAGCTTGAAGTGGATATTATTTATGATATTAAAGAGGGAGCCATTCATTACTATATTTGTTAGTGTTTTTACTAACACAAATATTTTGTTGAAAATTTCTGTTACATTTGTTGATATAATCATGTTTTTTGTTCTTATCAATGTAGTTATGTTTATACTTTTACTTATATTAAACAAGCCCCACGTTCCTATTATAAATTCAATCTTGTAATAGTGAATTTTAGTAACATGTTGTTGTCATCACCTTGATAATATTTTCCTTCCAATTTTTTGCATCAATATTTGTAGAGATACTGGTCTTTAGAGTTTTAATTCTCCCTGGCCTAGGTATCACTAAATATTTCTCAGGCAATAAAAGTCAAGGGGTTTTTCATATAGTAAGACAGGTTTGACTGATGGATGTCCCAAGTATTGAATTATCATCTCTCAGGTATTAAATATTCTATGGAATAGTCTTCAGTATGTGGGTACATTCTCTAGAGTAGATTTATAAATTAGAATCACAGAGGAGGAGACAACCTGGGTTATTTGCAAGCTACATCATCGTAGGGAATATTTACATAAGTGATGCTTATGGAACTTTTCAAAAGTATTTTCATCAAATTATATAATGCAAATGCATTCTTTTGAACAAACAATAAAACAAATCCCCAAACAAAGGAAAAGTATACCACTTTTATATTTGTACATAATTAATTTTGATTAATATTAAACTAAACAGAAAATTGCCAGTCATGGTAGCCTTTTTTTTTTTTTAAAATTAAAGCACTATAATGGACATTGTTTTCCATAGTAAGGTTCTTTACATGCTCTTGTTTTCATATGACAATGTGCTTCTGACATTATTGTCTAGATCAAGAAGGTATTTTCAAGAAAATCTTGTCCAAACTCCCATCTAAAGAGAAGAAATGAAATCTACAGAGATGAATGATTGGCTGAGGGTGGCACAAATAGTAAGGAGCAGATTTGGGATATAAATCCTGGTCCTCTCTCATCAGCATGTGATCTTAGTTCCTTCAGTTCTTCTTCTTCTTTTTTTTTTTACTATACCACCCATGAAATAAAAAGCCTTTTCATTGAGATCAACTGTCATTCAAAAAATACTGGCCTTGTAGTTGATCCTACTCATTTCTCATAGAGTACTCATTTGTGTATAATTTGTTGCCCCTGTGTACTATAATCTTTGAAGAGAATATTTTCCCTTTTTTTTGTTTTTATGCATAGAAGGTAATGATGTCTTTCATATACTAAAATATTATTTGATTTTTGATATTGTTTTATAGTTCTCTTCATTTGTATTATTTCTCCCCTATTTAACAGCATATCATTTGTCTAAATAAAAGGCCTTTGATGATTGCCTAATTTTTTCTCTCCTTTTTGTGGATAGTTTATGTAAGAAAATGATTATTTGTTCTTCTCTATCATTAGTAAAATTTGTTAATAAATCTGGATGGACTTCCTAGCTGTGTGACCATGGGCAAGTTACTTGACCCTAATTGCCTCAGAAAAAAATAAATAAAAATAAAATAAAATAAATCTGGATGGAGTCATATTTTTGCATGGAGTAAGAGGTTATTTATGGCTTGTTCAATACTCAAATTTTTGTTCAGTCTTTAATTTCTATTTTCTGTTTGGTTAGTATGAACATTTTACATTTTTGTTGGTATTTATATTTAGTTTTTAGAAAAAAATTTATTAGAATGTAATTGAATAGAATTATCCTTATAATTTTTAAAATTTCCTCTGCATATTGGTTTTTTTATCATGGTAATTTCTTCTTTTGATAAATTAGAATAAAAATAAAATCATTTGTGTATTCTTTTATTTAAACACAATCTCTTATAAGTTCACAGACTTTTAAATTTTTTTCGGTTTTGTGGTTTTTTTGGTCTGACTTTCAGTTTTCAAAAAGTTTCTTTTTATGTTGGTATTTTTTTTTTTAGTTTGTATGTATTTTTGTTTTTAAAAATTTCACAGTCAAACCATTTCTCTTTTTTGTTAACCTAATGTTTAGATATATAAATTTCCTTCCCTAAGTTGATTGAGTTGTATCCCATAAATTTTGGTCTAGGTTTTCACAATTATTATTTTTAAACATATAATTATATTGTTTTTATGATTTGTTTTATTATTAGTGTTATTATTTTTGCTTATACCTACACTTCAGAAATTTCCCTTAATTTTCATTGTAGGGTTTGGGAATTGCATTTTTTTTAAAGTTTTTTTATTTGTATAACATATGTATGGGTAGTTCTTCAACATTGATTCTTACAAAGCTTTCCTTTACAAATTTCCCCCCAGTCTCCTCCCCTCCCCTAGATGGCAGGAAGTCCACTACATGTTAATTATATTAAAATACTTGACAAGTCGAATATATGTATACATATTTCCATACTTATCTTGCTGTGCAAGAAAAATCGTGTCTACATGAACAAAAAACATCAGAGAAAGGAAACACAATGCAAACAAACATCAATAGAGAGCATGAAAATGTTATTTTGTAGTCCACATTTCGTATCCCTCTCTCTGGGTGTATGAATTGCATTTTTAATAATCATGCCCTTGAGTAAGACAACATATGTTTTTTATGCCCTAGCAAATAAGAGGTTTTGATAATTGTGCTGTCTGATATTGAAAAGTATTGATGTTGCCAAAGATTCCTTGTTAATCACCACCATAGTTTATCAAATCAGTTTTTTAAATTTTCTATTCAAATTCAGAAATTGTTTTTTTGGTTTGATTTGTCATGTTCTGAAAGAGGTACTTTAAAGTTACTTATAATTATTCTCTTTGTATATAAATCTCTTGATTTTTTTTTAGTTTTTCCTTCAAAAAAAGTTAAAGCAGTCAGATGCTCTACATTTTGGTACATGATATTTAATACTAATTATGTTTCATATTAAGTAATGCCTTTAACTATATTATATTCTTCATTTTGGTCTTTTTATAGATTCTGTTTTTATTGTTTCTTTATTTGAAGCCATGATTACAATTACCACTTTTGTGGTCTTAGCTGTTTCAGAAGCAATTGTGTCCCAACTTCTCACTTTTAATAGCGTGATTGTTTTCTCTTTTAAGTGTGTTTCTTCTTGGCTGAAAATAGATGAGTTTTGTTTTACAATCCATTGAACACTCCTGCCGTTTAATGATTGAATTCAGGCTATTATATTCAAGATTATCATTATAATAGTTATTTTTCTTTTGTCCGATCTTGTTATATGACCTTAGATATATATGCAACTTTAATTTTATTTGGCATTATTAAGAGGGGAATGAGAGGGTGATAAACATTTATTAAGTACTTACTGTGTTTTAAGCATTTTACAAATATTATCTCAGTGAGACAAGTTGAACGACTTGCCTGAGATAATACAATAGCTAGTGTCTTGAGACTGGATTTGAGCTGAGGTCTTTTTGACTTCAAATGAAGACTTCCATTCACTGAGTGATCTGGCCTACTCCCCCCCCCCCAATTATTTTAAATACATCAGTAACATGGTCTGTTTAGCTTGTCACTACCTGTTCTTTTCCACAGACACATACAGTCCCTTCTTATGTTACTAAATACAAAGTGTAGTTTCTGAATGCTATTTTATATTGAGTAAAAGGAAGTCAGATTTCAGGTGTTAGTTGAGGCACAGCGTGATTAGGTATTTAGTATTGGTTTTGGCACTAATAGTATGATTCTGAATTCTGAAACTCAGTTTCCTTAAATTTAAAAATGAACAGAATTATACTTGTACAGATTTATGGGTAGGACAGTAATTTGTTCAAAAGTACTATTTGAATATGAGACATTTTCATAATCTACAGGAAGTAATTTAAAAAAATTATTATTTTTAGCTATGAACAATGGAAACATGAGCAAACCCTAGCGATAACCTTGCTATTTTATAAGTATTTTAACTTTTTTTAACAGAGAGAATCAGGATTACAACAGGAAATAAATACTCTTGTAGAAAAGAAAATTGCTGTGGATGAAGAAAATGTTTTCATAAAGAAAGAATTGAGTGACTTGCAGAAGAAATTTAAAGATCAAAGTCAAGAGCTTAAGGTATATTGACTTGTACATAGTTTTATAGAACTGTATCTTTGAAGTCCTTCTTTAAGCATTGTCAGCCTTTGTGGCACAGAAAGTGACAAGCTTAGAGGAAAAATTGCCTTAGGCCTTCCTGTATCATAGAGTTTTCTTACACACAAAACTCTAGGAAAGCTGCTTTAAAGCTAAGAATCTAAGCTTTATAACTTTCAAATAAATAGTTAATGATGGAAATGGAGCAAAGAAAGTAGGAGTGTGAAGATGTGGCTTCTTGTAATTAGATTCTGATGGGACTAGCATTATTAATTGATAAAGCCCAGGTCTGGGAGGATATGTCTGTGTGGGTCTCAAAAATAGCTGGGGACAGCATCAAAGGCAGATTGATCAATTAATGTGCTCTTTGCAAATGTGTGCTCATCAAAGCTGTCATCCAGTTTAAAAATATGACCCTTCCACCTGCATGAAAAGAGGCCAATAAAAGTACACAGGTGACCTTGGCCATCAAATATAGAAAGCTACTGTGAAGGTAAAACTGCACAGTTTATATTTGCTGATTAATTCTAACTTTTGTTGTTATTGTTGTTTTGTTTTGTTTATTGGTCCTCATGGTACTGTCTGCAGAACACTAAGGAGAGGGTACAGAAGAAGGAAGAGAAAAACATACTAATTATCAAAGAGCTGGAGGAGGAAAACAAGGAATTAAGTATACGCTGCACTGAACTGCTAAATGATCTGGAGAACCTGAGGAAGCAGGAAACACGATGGAAAAAAGAAAAACATGACATTGATTGCAAAATGAAGGTATGAGATGGAAATGGACATTGGGTTCTTGTATGAGATCTCACTTCTTATAGATAGTTTCATTACATGTTATTTTCTTTCAATAAGAAGTTACATATTCAAATCTACCAGCCGGGACTGACATTCATTTATATTCCTTCACTTAAGACCCACAGCTTTTTAAAAATTGATGTTGCAAAGCAGGAAACTGACTTCAAATAAGTCATCCTAAAATGTAATCATTAAAAAATAAAAGCTGTTGCATTTTCAAATAAAATATGATTTGAAAAACATATTTAGAACCTTGTGTTTTGACTTTTTCATTTAAAGTTTAAATTCATAAATATTACTAGATTGCACTGGATTAGGTAGTTTTAAGATTTTATATTTCTTAAATCCATTAAAATTCCTTATAAAACCAAGGCGAACAACAACAAAAAAACCAAATACAAGCAGTAACAACAAAATTTTTTAATCCTGCTCATTAAAGTTCCTTTTTATCTTAAATGGTCTCCATTCTTAATGAGATGTTATGTAAAAAAATTATGTCAAGTCTTTGTCACATACTCATTTTTTGCATTATTAAAATTATGTATTTTTACATATTTAATCAATATGCTTTATTTTAATTTTTTCATTTTCAGGTTCATCTAAAATATGTGTTCTAACAAAAATTTAATCAAAGGACTCAATAAAATTAGTGTAAATTTGGGTAATTATTCTGTGTATGTTCATATGAAAACATATATTTATTCAAATTTACTTGTGTTTATTAAAAAATCTTTCACTGTTGTTTATAGAGAAAGAACACACACATACAATTTGTATGCAATTACATATATGTATGTATACTTAAACATATATAGATACACATACTCATAATAGGTCAAGTTCTTGAGAGAACCTGAATCATTTTCTCAGATCAAGTTAAATACTTAAGAAGGCATAATAATTCAGTATATCCTCTTTATTTTGACTAAGGTTTGGAGAGAATATAAAGAGATGAGAAATAATCATTCATGTTTGTGTTTTTTTTCTATCATTCAGTTATTGAACTAATTTATTATATTTTTTGAGCAGAAAAATGACAAAAATTCTTTTGTTTTTTCATTTCATTCACGTAAGGACCTCACAATATGGATTTCTATCATTTTAGACCTACACCTTCTTTGCAGTTTGTCATCTTAGAAAATTGTCTGGGGTATTGAGAGTTTAAGTGACTTACTCAGGGTCTCATAGACAGTATATGTTACAAAAAGGACTTGAACCCATTTTTTCACTCTTTAAGGCCAGCTCTCTGTGTAACATGTCATGCTGTTTCTCATTACGTGATGCTCATTAGATGATAAATACATCAGAAACTACATCAGAAACTTTTATATGAAGTGTGAGTGAAATGGTAATTATCAAGGAGAGAAGGAGGAAGTGGCATTTGAGTTTCAAAGAATGGATTGGAATTTAATAAGTGACTAAAAAGAAAGAAGATCTTTGATTTACAAGAAATAGGGTCAACAGAGGTATGAAGGCAGTTGATTACAATGTATATTTTTTATTTTTATTCAGGGTATGGAAAAAAGGATAAGGTTTAGAAGTCATAGAATAATTTAGTTTGGCTGAAACATAGTGTGGAATAATAATAAGGAAGAGTGGAAAACTAGGCTGGTGTCAAATTATAAAGTACCTTGAATATCAAGTAGTCAAATTTCAACTTTGCTTAGTAGACATTAGAGAGTCATTACAGTTTTTTGATCAGAACCGTGATGGGACTAGATCTTATTTTTAAAAATTACTTTGAGTGGAATGTGGCAGATGAATTTATGAAATAAAGGTGTTAGGCAATCTTAAAGGAGGCTCTTGCCTTCTATGTGGGTAATAATGAGGATCTGTCTAGTTTTGAAACAGTGGGAATGGAGAGGAGATGCATATGGAAAGTGATACTGCTGTTACTACTAGTAATAATAATAATAATCATAGCTGCCTCAAAGTTTTTTTCCATGTTTCTAAGAGTAAGGATTAGATAATAGCAAAGTAAAGGAATGCCATACAATGAAATTCTATGAACCTTGATACCACTATAGTAGCCATAGCTTACAGTAAATCTTTACTCCTTGAAGAATGTTGTCTGGGGGAATGAGCAAACAAACAGCCAGTATGATGAAATTACTCCTTAGAATCAAAGAAATAGTATATCCTGGGACTTCTTGACCCAGAAGGCAATAATGCCACAAGAAGACAAGAACTGTCAGGAAAAAAACAAATTCAAATACTTTGCATGCAGGAAATGTTTCAAGGCAGATGGTGATGATGAGGAAAGTAGGTAGACGAAGAGGACAGAATACTTGAAAATGTTATATATACTGTACAAAGCTGTACAATATTCATTACCATATACTATTCAGTATAAAAATAAAACTGGAAACAGATGTTACCATTTATAGGCAAAGGTTTCATATGTCTTTGCTTTTATCAGTGGTACATAATACTGAACCACACAGCAACTTATTTCTAGCCATAGAAGGGCAATTATTTTTTTAAAAAAAAATCACCTTAAAGTCCAGGTTAAGGGAAATAAGAGATAAGATAAAGGAATTACTAAAATTTGAAGAGAGAAAAGTTGGAGATCCTAATGTCATTGAAAATCTCCATTTAAAGCAAACTCTAGAAATTATAAATAACTGCATAAATGAGAAAACCACTACTGTGATTTTAAATGCTTTTGAAAAATATTAGGCATATTTAGACTAGAATTCTCCAGAGATCTTTTTTTTTCATTTTGATGACATGAATTTGTCTAACAGATCAATTCATGAAAGCTAGCATCTGCTATCATTATCGTGAACGAATGTACTCTTCTATAGTATTTGACAGAAAATGAAAAAAAAAAAAGGACATGCACATAGTCAACTATGCAGTATCCATTGCCTTGGTAAGAGCCATGGGAGGAATGATGAAGCTATAAAATAACATCCCTGAGCGCAGGCATCAAATATGACCACAGCAGAGCTATTAAACCTCTGCAAAAAGGTTATTGGAAGATTTTTTCAACACCTGGTTAGTACATAAAATAGAAAATTTGAGTTCCACAGTACCCTATTAAATGCAACAAAATAAAATATGGAAAGAAATCAGAAAAAAAGTTTATCAACAGTTTTAGATTAATCAACAATTAAAAACAAAATTGAAAATTATAGCTAGCATTTATGGCATTTGAAGTACTTTTTCATTGCATTACATATCTGCCCTAGGTTAAGGTTTATACAAAGCAAAATCAAAGAAGAAAATAATTAAATGTTAATCAAAAACCTATATTATAAGCTTGAAAAGAGAAAGAAAGACAGGAAGGAGGATGTGGAAAATTTCTGGTTATGTAGTTTTAAGAAGTATCTATCACAGGGAAGCTAGGTGGTGCAGTGGATAGAGCACCATCCCTGAAGTCAGGAGGACCTGAGTTCAAATGTGGGCTCAGACACTTCTTAACTGTGTGACCCTGGGCAAGTCACTTAACCCCAGTTGCCTCAGCAAAAAAATAAAATAAAAAAAGTATCTAGCACAATGAAAATGCAAATTAGCTCAAATTAGTAAAAGAGTGTATGCGTCATTAATATAATGAATAATTATTGGTTTTGATCATTGTCATAAATTACTTCAGTGGATGGGGTGCTGTGTTAGAAGTCAGGAATATTAATCTTTCCGAGTTCAAATCTGTCTCAAGATATTTAGCATTTGTGGATAAGTCACTTTATCCTTTTTGCCTCAGTTTTCTCATCTGTAAAATGACAAACCATTCCAGTATTTTTGCCAAGAAAACTCCAAATGAAGTCATGAAGAGTTGGACACAACTGAAACAACTGGATGACAACAAATTTTTACTTTAAAAACAGACTGTTGGGACAGCTAGGAGGCACAATGAATAGAGCAACAGCTCTGAAGTCAGGAGGATCTGAGTTCAAATTTGACCTCAGACACTTAACACTTTCCAGCTGTGTGAACCTGGGCAAGTCACTGAATCCTAATTGCCTCAGCAAAAAAATAAATAAAAACATACTCTTTAGGTTTATCAATCACAAGAAAACTGTGCTTATGTACTTCTGTATATTGTGAAACTTGTATGTTCCACTAGCATTTGTATTTCTTAATTAGTATTCACAAGGTGGTCAGAAAAACGATAAAATGATACTCTCAAGATATCTCTTAAGAATTTAGTGATAGTGTCTCCCATGTCATACAATAGAATTCTGAAGTTTCTAAATATTCTAAATCTATTGTATGACATAGGAGATGCTATCACAGGACTGCCCAGCCTGGCATGCCCTTATCAGAGAACATGCTGTGCTCTATGAGCAAAGCAGAATTGAATTAGCCCAGAAGAAACTTCAGATGTACAAAGTTAGAGAAACTGCGCCAAATGGTCATAGGGAGTATATAATCCCACCTGTTGGAGAGCATTCCAAGCTTGTATTGGTCTGATTGGCTACAGTCAGACACAATGTACTTGACTCTAAGATAGTGATGTCATTTTGGTTCTCTTCAAGAACGAATGGACACCAACCAACCAACCACCAGTTATCAATAGTATCAATTTATTTTGAACGAACACTGTTGGATAGTATAATCTTAAATCTGTTACTGCTAGGTGCCTTTCCATCCTGTTTTCCCTACTATTTCCATTGATTCTTCATCTTTTGTTGCTCTAGGTGAATTTTGTTATTTTCTCTCACTCTACAAAGTTTTCCTTTAGTAGTTTATTTGGTAATTTGATTAGCATTATAAAGAACAAATGAATTATTGTTGTATAATGTCAGATTTTGTTTATGCATCTAGCGTTATAGGGTTTTGTTATTGTTACTAATATGTATTGTTAACAGTTTGTGTAACATTGAACCAACGTTTTAATCTTGATAAAAATCCAATGTGATTACAGAATATTTTAATCTTTATCATGATATATTGCTGTAGTTTCCTTGCTAATGTTTTATTAATTTTTTTATTAATATTCATTAGCAATATTGGTCTATAATTCTTTCTCTGTTTTTGACTCTACTTGGAGTATGAAGATTATATTGCAGAATTTCTGGGCTTTGTGACCAATAAGATAGAAGATTAGACACTTTCTGATGCTCATGACATCTTAAAACTCTCCTAACATAGTTATGTTTAAAATAGAAAATAACTTCATTTTCCAAGAACTCTAAGGAGGTTAATTGATGAACTAACAACAGAAAAAGTGAACTTATAATTTCTAATATGCTTACATAGCATCTTCTCTTCCTAAAACTACCACACTTTGGTAGGACTGTGCATGGACTTGGACCAGAACTCAATTTTAGCTCAAAACCACATGATATCCTAGAACCCAAAGACTAGAATTTTTCTCTGGAGGTCCATAGAGTGGTAATAAGAACTGAGAACCAGAGATATAATAATATGTAGGCATGATATATAAGTGCCATATCAAGTATTAAATGTGTATAGTATCTAAGCATATATGTGTGGTTCCAGCAGGTCTGAAAAATAAAAGGTGACTAATTTTCAAAAACATTGGGTTTGGAGTCAGAAAGACTCAAGACACTTACTAGCTATGTGACCCTGACGAAGTCTGTTTGCCTTATTCTACTGGAGAAGGAAATGGCAAACCATTCCAGTATCTTTGTGAAGAAAACTCCTGGACATTGTGGCTTACAGGGTTGAGAAGAGTCAGACACAACAGAATGACTGAACGATAACAATAATTAGCATTTAGATAAGATCAATTTTTAAATCTCTACAAGTAAATTTGGGAAAGCAGTAGAGGCCAATGAAACATGAATTTTTCTGTATAACATGAATTTCAGCAGCCTTGTTGTAAAGCCTATGGGGAAAACCTACAGGAAAGAGGGAGGAGACAGAAAGTGATTGATAGTAATTGTTATAAGGAAAAAAAAGAAAAATCACCAAATTCTCAGAGTTTAGAAAAGTCAAAGACCTTTAGCACAAGTAGATAAATCGACAATGAAGATAATAATGAAAAGAACTATGATCTCTAGATTATCCAAATTCATCCAGATATTTATGAATAAATATTGTAAGAAAAAATAAAATGAACCTCTCCATTAGTAAACATGATTCCTATATTATATAGCAAAAAATGATCTCTATATAAACAAACATGATTCCTATAATTATAAAACATTGATCTTAAAGACAGAATATGTGGAGATAACAAGGATTATGGGTCTCTCAAAACAATATGAAAATTAAAAAAGTAAAAACCAACATCCTGAACTTTTTAATATGTAAAATATTACAAGAAACTGTCCAGAACCTATGAACACAGAAAACAAAATGCCAGTGAAAAGAATCCATAAATTACTTCTAGGGAAAAACAAAACAAAACTGAATGCTGTAAATTGAAGGACAATCAGTAGTCAAATGTATTACTTCCAAAGACAATACATTCTGCAAATAACCTCTAGAAAGACTTTCAAATATAAAAGAAAGTTCAAATAATGTAAGACTATTCTTTAGCTACCAGAAACTATAGGGGGATATGGAATGATGCAGAGAACAAAGGACATAAAACCTACAGTGACAAGGCTTACAAATCAGCCTAATTATCAATGAACAAAAGATAGATGAACGTTCAATTAAAAAGAATGGGGAGAATTTCTGTAAAGAAAAGAATATTGATGAGTAGATTATTTGTTTTGTAAATATCCTAGCCCACATAAAATTAAATATAGTAAATAGGGAATGCATAGGTAATGAAATAAATTATCTTCTTGACACTACCACACCCCACCCCCTACTCCTCCACTCCCCACCCCCCCCAAAAAAAGGGAAGGAAAAACTGGAGGATTTACTACAACGATAATAACAGAGGGGCTTTTTAGTGGTTTCTTTCTAAAAGGAAACAAAGGTAAAAGGTGTTTCACTGAAAACTATTCCCTTGAAAGAAAAAGAGATTTTTTTGTAACAGGAGCCAAGGACCTTAGAATAGATTTCTTTTGCTGGTTAGAGATAAGACTTCCTTATAGTATTGTGTCTCCATGAGCAACCTACTGCCCAGGATAAAGGAAATCATACTTCCTAGGGGTGATAGGCACTCAGAAAAGTGGGACGATATAGAATTTGAGAGAATATTTAATGGCAAATATGAAAAAAATCACTAATAGAACTAAGTTTAATACTGAATTGCATGATTTGGGACTTAGAACAATTCCAATCAAGGGACAAGTTATTTCTAAGGATGAGGCACTGTAGAAAATGGGGAGGGGTAAACCACAAGATAAAGACAATATATTATAAAGTACTTGTAAGAGAGAACTGAAAATGAGTACAGTAGAATTAATGGGTTTAAGAATGCATACACTAATGAAGTGATACGTTTAAAATTCATTAACCCAAGAATAATAACCTAGAATAGAAAGACAAAAAGAGGGAGAAATATCAGAAAGAACAAGGGAAATAAATACTTTCTAGAAAAAATAAGCAAACAAAAACAATCCTAAAATAACAAGTTGAAGGGGGAATAAAGGGATAGATACAGTTCACATGACTTTTTAACTGAGAAAATTAGACTGCAAGGGATAGATAACCTGATAAAAGAAAAAGAGGAGATAGGATAAATAAATTAAGAAAACCTTCCCAAACTAGGGAAAGTGGCAAAAACAAAAAAAAAACAAGGATGGGATTAGGGGTTGAGGAGGAAGGAAAGTGAGCTGGTGGGAATAGAGATGCCCTAAAATAAATGAAACTAAAATAAATGGAGAGAGTGCCATGTTTGCAAAAAAGAAAAAGTACCAAAATTGGGGGAAAACCCCAATACTAGAAATGAATAAAAAATATAAGCCTCATTTTCATAACTTAAAATATGAATAGATCAAATAAGGTACAGCATTGAAAAACTGAGAGATTGGCCTATAAAACAAAATGGCACAATCCATGTTTACAACAATTACTTCAAAAATAGACATATGTAAAGTAAACATGAGCTGGACAGAATTATTCTGCACTAAATGAATCCAAAAAAAGCATGAGATTCAGTTATGCTATTTACAAAATAAAATGAGATAAAGAAGGAAACTATATAAGGCTAAAAGGTACCATGTAAGATAAATTGTAACTATTACATCTGTATGCCTTAGCATTAAGTGTCTTAGCAGAAAAATATAAACAGAAACATTAAGTGAACTATTAAAAATGTAGACAGTAATACAGCCGTGATAGGGGTTTTTGGTGTCCTTTTCTCAGTTGTGGGCAAATCCAATGGAAAGAAAGGGAAAATGCAGCATTGAAGCTAGAGCTCCAGAAGCTAGACTAAAAGAATCTCAACTGAACCATTAAAGTATGTATATTTCTTACTTATACAATGAACTTATACAAAAATTGCCAATGTATTAGAGCACAGAAATATTTGAAAGAAATAAAAAAGTCAGAAATAGTAAGCATATGTTTTGCATAGTTCAGTGCAGTAGAAAGTAATCTGTTCAGACAGCAGAAATAAAAGAAATAGATAAAAATAGCCACTTAACAATATAAGTCTTAAATAATAAGCAGGTTAAAGAACAAATGACTAAAACAATATGTTATGGAAAAAGATAAGAAAAACAAAATTTCTGGGAAGCAGCTACAAAACAAAAGAGATCCATAAGACTGTACATAACAAAATAAAATAGAGGTTTAATGAAGATGATTTTAAAAATTAGAAATTCAGGAAATAAACACAAAAGTGGATATATTAAAATTACTGGAGGAACAGATAAACTAAAAATCAAACAATTATAAAACTGATAAATTAAAAGCTGATGATACAAAATGATTAATAAAATGAATAAACCTTTAAGGAATATAATTAAAAAGTAGAGGGCAGAAAATGAATTCAGCAAAATAGAAAAAAAGTGATATTATAAGAAACCAGAATTAATATAAAAGAAATATTTTTAAAAATCTAAAATACTTTAGCAAGACAAAATAGAGATCTTAAGTAATCTAATGTAAGAAAACCAAATATAACAATTTTAAAGGAAAAGTCAAAGAAAATAATCCTGGTCCTGATGAATTCACAAGAGGATTCTTTCTAAATTGTTTTTTTTTTTTTTTTCTGCTGAGGCAATTGGGGTTAAGTGACTTGCCCATGGTCACACAGCTAGGGAATGTTAAGTGTCTGAGATCAGACTTGAACTCAGGTCCTTCCTACTTCAGTGCTGGTGCTCTATTCACTGTGCCACCTAGCTTGCCCCATGAATTCTTTCTAAATTGTAAAGAACATTTGGTAGTACTACACAAATTATTCCTCAGAACTGAGAAAGTACCCCATCAGTATTCTTTTCTGAGTCAAATGAAGTTTTAATTTCTAAATTAGGAAAGGATAAAGCACAAGGGAAAGTCTATAGGAAATACCCTTTAACGAATATCCAATAACAATTTTAAATATTCTTTCCAGACTACATAGATTAATTCAATAAATAATTCATTATGATGAAGTTGGATTTATACAGCAAGGATGACCACTCATTTTTCAATTAAGTTCTGGACATGATAGCAATAGCAGAAAAGAGAAAGAACATCTATTTTATTTGCTATCATTAATTGCTTTCCAAAATTGTATATCTCTAGTATAAATTCAATTTTTATCATAATGAATTATTTCTTGGATTAATCTCTGTAGTCTGGCAAAACTGGTAAGAATCATATGAAAAAATACCCCAAATCTGTAATAATGAGAGAATTGGAAACCAAAAGTACTTTTTTTTTAAAGAACTTTTTGTTCTTATTTTTTGACGATTTTTCTATCTAAATCTATATTTAATCATATTCCTATATTCTTTAATGATTTATCTATTGAGAATGTCTTTTGGGATGTATAAGCAATTAATATACATATTGATATAGGAATTATATAGGTATACTCCCATTATGCATGTATACAAACACACATGTGTACATGTATTAATATCAATGTATCATCACAAACATATGCATGTATATAACATGTATGTATATACACACAAACATGTATATATGTGTACATGTATAGAGATACATACATATATATATACATATATATCGTGGCTAAAAATACTTATCAGAGAATTTTCATGCAAATATATTTTCCTATTCATCTGTTTCCTTTATTATCCTACATGTGTAAATTTTGTGTCTGTCAGATTTTTATAATCAGTTGTCTTACTTTGTAAGTACATGCCTTTGAAAAAAAATTTCTCATATTTATACTTGTGAAAGATATGTGATCTTTTTGTCTTCTAATTTTTTGTATTATGATTTTTAATATTAAGTAAAATGTCCATTTATAACATTGAGGAATATTGTGCAAAATGTTGATATAAGCCCGATTTACGTCAGATTGCTTTTTAGTTTTCTCCCATAGGTTTTTCTTTTTAAAGCACAAAGCTGTTTTCTAAATCATTTATATTTTCTGGTTTACCAAACATTGGGCTTCTAGTTCCGTTGTTTATTATTCACCCTTTTCTTTTTTTTTTTTTTTTTTTGCTTTTTTGCTGAGGCAATTGGGGTGAAGTGACTTGCCCAGGGTCACACAGCTGTTATGTGTCTGAGACCAGATTTGAACTCAGGTCCTCCTGACTTCAGGGCTGGTGCTCTATCCACTGCGCCACCTAGCTGCCCCTATTCACCCTTTTCTAATGAACTACCACTTTATTTTTTATTTTGTTTCACCAGTACCATATAGTTTTGATATCTGCTGCTTTGTAATACTATCTGAGACCTGGAAGTGCTATTCCTCTTTTGTCACTACCTATTTTCATAATTTCCTTGATAAGCTGAATCTATTATATATTCAAGTGAATTTTTAAATTATTTTATTGAATTCTATAAAGTATTTTCTTGCTATTGTATAGTGTGCTTGGCAACAGCATTAAAACTGTACTTTATCTTTGCTAGTATTGTAATTTTTATTATATTGGCATAGTCCATCTCTGAGCACTCAATATTCCTTTAGCTATTTAAGGTTTCCTTTATTTCTTCAAGGAGGTCTTTTTAATTGAATATATACAAATATTTTGCATTCCTTGATAGATACAAGTTCTTGATGTATTTTTTTAGTTCTCTGGAATAGGATTTCATTTCTATTATTTTTGCCTAGTTTTTTTATTTTATAGAAATGCTATTCATTTTTGAGGTTTCCTTTTTGAAGCCTCCAAGTTTCCTGATCAATTAGTATTTGGGGATTTTTTCAGAAAATTATCATGCTATCAGCAAATAGGGATAGTTTTATCTCCTTTTTGTTTATTTTAACACATTTGAAAATTAATTATTTGTGGTATATTGAAATCATGCAATATAATCTTCAAGAAATGATAAACATGATGAATATAAGTATGGAAAGGTCTATATGAATGGATGTAGGTCGCAATAAGCAGAGCCAAGAAAACATATACAAAAAGATTATAACAATATAAATGGGAAGAACAACAATAAAATAATCAAGAGTAAATATTTCAAAATTTTGAGAAGAAACCCCTACCCAACTTTGCAGTTGGAAGAAGTACATGGGGTTGCTTTATATTTCTTATGTATCTGAAAAATATATTAATGTTCTAATATCAGTGTATTAATTAGTTTTGATTTTTTCTTCTTTCTTTAAAAATGTGATATAGAAGATGTTTCTCTAGAATGGGGAGGAATGACACTGTGGAAAGTTTTGGTTATGTAAAACAACAAAATATCAATGAAGTTTATTTTCTTAAAAGAGACAACACTGCCATGATCTCTTAATTTCAAATCAGATAGGCTTTTATCAGCCTGCACTCTTTGGACCTCTTGGCATTTTTGGACACTTTACTATCTTCTTCAAGGTTTCCTGAAATTATTCTCTTGATTCCCTTTCTACCCACTCCTATGATACACTCTTTCTTCCTACTCTTTTCCCTCCTTACCTGGATTTTATCTTTGTCATATTTAATATGGTCATTCCAAAGAGGTTTGTCTTGTACCCTCTTCTCTTCCCTTAATACTGTGTCACTTGGTGATCTTATTAGCTACAGTGATCACTTCTATACTGATAATTTTCTGATGGATGTATCCATTTTTAAAACCTATCTTCTTTTCACATTATCACTGGTTTTTTAGTTATCTCATACTTGTCCTGTAGGTATCTCAAACTCAAAATGTCCAATACTTATCTTTTACTCCAAACCCTTCCCTCTTCTGAACTTTCCTATTTCTGTTATACTCTGCATAATATATTGTAATATGTTTATGGATCTCTTCAGAATTTGATCTATATGGCAAAGTCCTATAGTGTATAATTATGTTTACCTTCTCATTTTTACTTCACATAAAGACATTTACACTTTTAAGGAGACATCTGCAAATTGTGTTTGCTTAATAAGTCATAATAATAGCTCACATTTACATAATGCTTTAGGGATTGTAAAACTCTGCTAATCATATAACTTCATTATAGATGTTAACTGTTTGCATTTCACAATGATATTTATATTTCAAAACCTTGAGTTAAGATCTGGGACAGTATATAATTTTCACATAAGATTCTCTTTTTCACTTATCTATTTAACTACTAATCATAGAAAGTGACAATTTTTGGAATGAGATATAAATAAATAGAAGATTTTACACTTTCTTTTTTCCCTTTTGTATGTGTTACTCAGTTTAATAGACAAATTCTTTCATTCACATTTTATCATTTTGTTACTTTAGTATACTTGATTATGCTTAATATTAAATATATATTTTTTAATTTTAGATTTCTGCAGCTGATTTAACTGAGACAAAGAGAAAAATCGAAGAATCACGGCTTAAATGCAAAGAATTGACATTACAGTTGAATCAAAAGCAGGCTGAAATAAACCAGAAGGATGTGGATATCACTTTAGTCAAGCAAGTATCTTCAGTCACTAATAAAGATGGGTATTTTAAAAGTTGTATCAGTACACATATATTTATTATTTTCTCCTTAAGTTCTTTTGTCTTAAACAGATGGAATTATTGTTTCTAAAATTAGTCACTCTACCTGCATTTCCTTTTTCTTTCTCTTGCACCTCATTCTATCAGTCAGATGCCTTTCTTGATTTTCTCTTCAGTCTTATTATATGTTATATGGTTTGGAACTAGAAATCATAGTCAAGGTCCCTTTGTGCTATCCCCTTATTTTATATGTAAGAAAAATTGGGCAGAAAGTTAAAACATTGTACAAAGTTTGCAAAATAGTCATTGGTTGACTAGAATGCTATCCCATGTCTTTTGATTCTAAATATTTTTCCATGACAAATACCTTTAAATACAAAATAAGAAAAGAAAAAAAATTGCCATATGTATAGTAGAACTTAAGAAAGGTTTCATAATAAAGTAATAAATTTCTATTTCATTAAAATATATATAATAAATATTATATATCGTGTTCACAGCTGTCCCCCCTTTCTTTTGCTTCCTTGTAGGTTTTCTTTTGTTCTTTGCTGTGCATTTTTTGCTTTATTGTTTTCCCTCTTTCCTTCCTCCAAGGCTACAATTAATCACAGATATATTTTTATACATACACACATATATATGTATATACATATATGCATATACATATATAAACAGATATCCATAATCATATATAGGTACACACATGTATGTATATTCATATGAATATATGTAAGGCCATAGTATGCATATTTCTACTTGACTTTTTCTGAAAATATATAACATCTTCCTTCACAAATCCAAGTTTTCTCATATTTTTCTAACTGTAGAAATTTCCTACACCACAATATTCAATCTTATATCGTCTAGTTATTTTAAATAGTCTAAAACAATATTAATATGGCTGATGTACAGTGTAATTCCCCTATTTTTTCTTTTGATTAAATCTATTTTAACTGAGATCTTGGTTGCATCTCTGCTTTTTTTTACATAATACATTCTGATTTTTATTTTATGCTCATGTGTATCATGTTTATAATATTTCCTGAAAGTAACATATTTTTAGTTCATTTTTTTAATCTTCTGTTTCCATTTTATGGGTGAATTTATCCAATTCACATTCTAAGCTATAATTACTTATTGTTTTTTTTCTTTTCATTTTTCTTACTATCCTCATTCTATTGCTATCACTCCTGTCTACTCTATTTTACTTTTACTTGCTACCTTGTCTCCTATTACTTTAATCTATCTCCCTCCAAATATCCTTTCCTTATCCTCTCCTCCCATCTTATCCTCTTGCCTTCTTGTTTCTATTTGAATTTAAAAGACTTTTATATCCTTCCCTCTTTATCCAATTTTTGTTAATCTACACATCTCTCTAACCCCCCCTTGTCCTTTTCACTCACTCTTTTTTCTTTATAAATTTAGACTTTTATTCCCTTCAACCTACCCACTTCTCTAAGAATCCTTCCCTATCCTTTTCCCTCATCCCCTTTCCCTCTTAATTCTTTCTGAATTTAGAAGACTTTTATACCTTTCTAGATATATGTATTGTTCCTTCTATATAAATCTATTCTGAATGGGAGTAAGATTTTAGTACTACCTGCAATCCTGCCTGTTTGATTCTTTTATATCTGCTTTGTCTCATTTATATGAAATTTCTCCTTTTTAATTCTTCCTACAGTTATTACACACACACACACACACACACACACACACACACACAGAAGTACATATATATATGTATATATGTATGTATACACATATATATATGTAAAATCTATCTGACCCCATCATACTCAATCCAAGTCTTTCTTTCAAACTATCCAAGTAAAAATGACAGTCTTAAAAGAACTGATAACATTTTCACATATAAGAAATAAATAATTTTTATCTTTTTTTGAGTTTCTTATATGTTTACTTTATATTTCTTTTGGATGCTATATGTAAGAATTTTCCTTAAGTTTTGCTTGTTTTTGTCACAAATATCTGAAAGTCTTTCAATTTATTAAATAACCATATTTTTTCAATCATTTACTCTTAAATTTGCTGTTAAGTTACTCTTCGTCTTAACCCCAACTCTTTTGCTCTAAGAAATATAGGATTCTTAGACCCATGGTCCTTCAACATAATAGCTGCTAGATCTTATATAATCCTTGTTGTAGCTCCATGATGTTTAGATTTTTTTTCTTCTTGCTTCCAGTATCTTCTCTTTAACCTGAGAACTTTGAAACTTGTCTATGATATTCCTTTTAAATTTTCTTCTTTGGATCTCTTTCAGGAGGTAGATTATTTCTATTTCTGCTTTGCTTTCTTTTCTATACAGACAATTTTTCTCGATAATTTCTTGTGATATTGTACCAAGATTCTTTTTTTTTAATCATAATTTTCAGGCAGTCTAGCTATTCTTATATTATTTCTCCTTAATTTGTTCTCGAGATCAGTTCCTTCCTTCCTTCCTTCTTTTCCTTTCTTCCTTCCTTCCTTCCCTTTCCTTCCCTCCTTCCCTTTCCTTCCTTCCTTCCTTCCTTCCTTCCTTCCTTCCTTCCTTCCTTCATTTCTTTTTTGGTAGTCATTTAGCAATTTTATCTAATCCATAGCTTCAGTAATCATATTTATCTTCAACCACCACCCTTTTTCCTCAAGGTCTGTACCTGCCTTTCAAATTCTGTTTTTTATATGTATACTAGGATGTTTCAGTTTGCTCAAACTCACTTTCTCCAATACATAGTTTCTAAACATCTTCCCTAATTTTTTATCCACTTCCTGCACACTCTTTTGACCTCTAGATTTCTTTTCTTTTCTTTTTTTTTTTGCTGAGGCAATTGGGGTTAAGTGACTTGCCCAGGGTCACACAGCTAGGAAGTGTCTGAGACCAGATTTGAACTCAGGTCCTTCTGACTTCACGGCTGTTGCTCTAACTACTGGGTCACCTAGCTACCCACTCTAGATTTCTGTCATTTTTTTTCCAGGCATATCTATGCTTGAATTCTCAGTGCTATCTTTAATTCTTCCCTTTCTATCAATTTGGTTACAAAGTGGAAGATGAACTATAATAGGGAGACCAATTAGAAAGCTGTAGTAATAACCATGGTGAGAGGAGATAAGGTTTTGAAAATAGTTGGCAGCTATGCAAATTGAAAAGAGTTGGATGAGGAATTAGATGATTTGGAGTTAGATACGGCAACTTTTTGGATGTATGAGGTGAGGAAGAATGTTACAAACTAGGGGGACTGAAAATGTGTTGCTTTTGACAAAACTAGGGAAGTGTGAAAATAGAGTAGGTTAAAGTTAAAAGATGATTTCTGTTTTACACATGTTAAGTTTGGAGATATCTTTGGGATACATAGTTTGAAATGAAATGTCCACTAGGCAATTGCTGAGCAGATCTGCAGCTTGGTATAAACTGAAACTGGATATGTGGCTTTGGATGCTGTCTGAATAAAGATGACAGTTAAATTTATAGAAGTGAACAAGATCACTGAGGGAGGAAAGAAGAGGAAGGGAGGGGGAGAGAGAGAGAGGAGTGAGGAGAGAGAGGAGAGAGAGAGAGAGAGAGAGAGAGAGAGAGAGGAGAGGAGAGGGAGAGAGAGGGGAGAACTTAAAACGAGAGAAGAATGTAGGGCCTAGGACAGAGGTTTGGGAATTAGGTGACCCACAATTAGACAATGGGATTTGGATGATGGAGCAACAAAAATATTTAGAAATGAGTGGTTAAAAATATTAGGAGGAAAACTAGAAGAGTTAGTGTTTTGAATACTCAGAGAAGAAAGAAGGGTGGTTAATAGTATCAAAAGCAATAAATTAAGAAGGATGAAGAATGTAAAAGACAGATTTGGCAATTGTCATTATTGATAATGTTAGAGAAGGCAAGTTCATTCATATTATGAAGTCAGAATCCAGATTGCAAAGGGTTGAGTGATTGAAAGAAAAGAAAGTGGAGGCAAAGAAGTATAGATATTTTTTTTCCTGAGGCAATTGGGTTTAAATGACAGCTAGAAAGTGTTAAGTGTCTGAGACTAGATTTGAACTCAGAATTTTGAGTTAAGAATTTTAAGAATTTTGTTTATCTCTTCTCAGGGCAAAAAAATTGGAAATTGAGGGAATGCCTTCAATTGGGGGATGGCTCAGTAAACTCTGGTATGTGTTTATGATGAAATATTATTTTTCTATGAGAAATCATAAACAGTATGCTTTCAGGAAAAAAAAAACCTGGAAAGTCCTCCATGAATAAAGTGAAATGTATTGTATATAATGTAATAGCAATATTCTGAGATGTAAATGACTTTGTTATTCTCAATAGTGCAATCATCCACATCTATTCTGAAGGACTTATGATGAAAAATCCTATTCATATCAAAGGAAGGAACTGATCCAATCTGAATATAGATCAAAGCATTATCTATTGCTTTCTATACCTCTCTTTTTAACTTAATTTTTCTTGAGGGTTTTTGTTTTCATTAGAGTGGGAGAGCTATGTTTTCTTTCACAACTTGACTTTTATGGAAATGTTTTGCATAACCTCACATGTGGTTTCTTAATTGTGGATGGGGATAAGAAAGAGAACCTGGAATTCAAACATCTTAAAAACAAATTTAAAAATTTTTTTTTTGTTGAATGTAACTGGGGGAAACATTAAATAAATTAAATTAACAAAAAAGAGTTTTGCTGAGAAAGTATAAGATGCTATATAGTGGGGGATAGTAGAGTCTAGTGAAATATTTTTTTTTAAAGAATGAACCGATACAGGCATATTTGAAAGGAGAAAGGACAAGGAGCCAGTCAAGAGATTGACAATTATAGAAAAGAAATAATTGGGATTAAATCCTGATGAAAAAATACTGAAGTAGATGGGATAAAGAATACATAGATTAACCTTTGCAGGAAGAAGGGCCACCTCATTGTTAGAGACTGAAGGAAAGGGAAAGAAAGTGTGAGTTAAGGGGTTTTGAAATGAAGAGGAGTCAAAAGAGATTTTATTTGGTGACTTCTAGTATTAATAAAATAAGAGGTAATACTATTGCTAGCTCAGAGAGAGGAAATAGTGGAATATGTGGGAGACTTGAGAAGAAATGAGAAAGGATAAGTTTGGAATTGGAAAGGAGAGTGATTTAGATAATCAGTGAAGAATAAAATTATTTCTTTATCATATAAATGGTGGGAATACTCTACAGCTGAGGTTTAATAAAAGATGAATGGTATTAAGAATTTCGGAGTTGAGAATAATGTAGTATTGAATTGACTAAATGTAAGGTTATTCTTGAAAAAAAGAAGTGAAGTCTGAACAGAAGTAAAGGCTAGAGAAGGTACTGAGAGATGGAGTGATTAAGATCTTGACGGAGAAGAATGAGATTGAGGATATCATATAGGAAGAGATGAAATATTAGGAAGTTATAGTTAGAATAGTATCAACTAGGGAGATCTTTTCTAAATAATTTTAAGTTTTGTCATTTATTGAACACTGATTTTTTTCAATTCCATAATTTGTTCTTCCTTTTTTAGTCCCTTCGATTGATTTACTTTTTAAATTTTTTTTTACCAATACTAACTTTGATCATTATCCTTTTATAATAGATCATTGTTTCTTCTACTCAAAAGTGGTTTTGAAGTAATTTATATTTCCACTTCCTTATATAGATTAACTGCTTCTATTGTTTCTTCCCTGTGTCCTAATTACCTCATTGTTATTTTGTATGTATTTTGAATATACTTATATCTGTACATATTGTTTCTGCTAATGGAACATAAGATCCTTGAAAGCAGGGATTATTTAATTTTTGTCTTTGATACCTCTCCCAATGCTCCACAGATAATGGGTATTTTATGATTGCTGATTTATTGATTTGTAATTAAAAGAAGTAAAAACTACTTAGTTAAATAATGTTCATTTTTATGCAGGATATCAATGATTTTAAACTAATTGTATTATTTGTAGAAAATTTTAGGGTTTTTTTGTCCTTTTAATTGATTTGAGAGAGGCAGTTTGGTATAGGAATATAGTCTTGCCTGATATATATGGGCTTTGTAGTCTTGGACAATTCACTTAACTTCTTTAGTGTCCTGTGGGACCTTCTGACTGTAAGTTGTTTAATAGTTGTTGATTTGCCTTGGAAGCAGGAATTTACTTACACTAAGAAAGCACAGATCTGTTCTAAAAAAAAGAGCAAAAATATCCATCTAAAGGCCCATATTTAATCTGTTGAATTGAATATAATTGTCTACCATTTCTTTAACAAGTATCTATTTATTTTTATTTCAGTTGAAACAGAGAACAAAAACACATTAAATATTTTTGTTCTCAAGTATTTGCTAGGATTTTTAAAGGTCATAGGGCCATCATATCTCTGTTGGAAAGAAACTCATAAGTTACCTGTTCTAACCCTTACCTTAACAGGGATCTTCTTTGTAACCATTGTAAAAAATGAATATGCAGCCTTTTATTTCAGTGCTATTCTGATAGGGAAGCCAGACCTTTAGAGAAAAATGTCACACACAGTCTTTCAGAAAGATTTTGTCCTAATAGGCAACTGGATGTTGCAGTGAATGGAACATTAAACTTAGAGTCAGAGAGATCTCAAGCTTGTGCAAGTCAACCTCTGTCTTCCTTCAGTTTCCTTATCTGTGCAATGCAGATAATGGGAGCTCCAACTGAAACCAGGAGGACCTGAATTCAAATCCAGCCTTAGGCACCAGTTGTATGAACTTGATTTGCTTAAAAAAAAAAAAAAAAAGCACCAACTTTCCTGAATTATTAGGATATTTATAAAGTGCTTAAAAATCCTAAAATAATATTGTTATTCTTATATTAATAGGTAGAATAGGAAAAATCTATTCTATTTATACTCACTTTAACTGATAATAAACTATAACCACCCGGTGTAACTAAATAGCTGTGGTACTACAGAGTCACTGAATTTATAGAACATAAACTGGTCACAGTGTTTACTAATTTGTCATGGTTATAAATCAATTAAGAAAACAAAAATAGGAACACTGAAAATATGCACCTTCTCCCTCCACACATCGTCTGTAATTTATTAATTTCCCATCTACCTGTTAGAAGCATTTGAATTCTTGGTCTCTTGAAAGACTCAGGTCTGTTTTTCTGCCTCTGTTCCCAGGTAAAATCTCTTTATCATTCTTCCCCAATTGTCAGCATTCTTTTCTCCACTGAAATAGCATTGGAGTTATTAATCTCTGTACATGTTGGATCTGCAAAATTTTTGAAAGGTGCAAGAACTGTTTTGTTTTTTCTTTGTACATTCTTCAATTGAATATCACAAAATCAAAAGCTTCCCAGGCAAGCTCAAGAAGTGTATGAGAAGATACAATGATAAAGAAAAGCCGAAGAAAGGGAGGTAACTATTTGCTTCCATAGGCCAAGACTACAAATAAAGTCCCCAAACCTTTCACGAGCTTTGAATAGAGCCTAGCCTGGGAAGGCAGAAGCCCAAGCAAAGCCAGAGGAAGAGCTGAGGCAAGAACCCAGCCCAGAAAGCCCTTCAACCGGGCTTCCTCAACACAATGCTTGCCAGCCCCCCGGGAGGCTCTGCTCACAAGGGCACTGAGGCCACCACTTAGCCCAGTCCTGTCGGGAGAAAGGGTAAGTCAGACCTGGCGCCCCAAGAGCCTGTTGTCTCCAGAAAACTTGCTACCCACAGCATCTACAGGGTTTGTGTTGGACAAAACCAGACTTGTGTTTGGAGTTTTCCCTTTTAATCTCTCACTATTTTTGTCTTTTTTAGCTTCTTCATACTTTTAGCTTTTACTAAGGTCTGATTGAGGGACCCCACTGGAGCACCTCCCTTATATAGCATTATATTGTTTTATTTTTTGCACTACTGCTAATATTTTTATTTATTTATTTATTTTAGCACATATTGCTTTATGATCATGTTGGGAGAGAAAAATCAAAACAAAAGGGAAAAACCATGGAAGAGAAAAAAAAACAGAAAAAAAGAAGTGAACATAGCATGTATTGATTTACATTTAATCTCCATAGTTCTTTTTCTGAATTGTCTCTATTTTATAAGTATTTTCATTTATCACTCTCCAGTGACCTACAAATAAGTATAGTCAAGCAAAGCAAATTAGTGTGGTACTAGGCATATGATTTCATTAGTATAAGGAACTCTTGGTATAGAAACTTCCTCTCCCACAGAAGATTACTAACTGATTATAATCTATATTTATGTTTGTCTGTCTGTTTATGTTATCTATCATCTGTTTGTCAATGTGTGTGTATGTGTGTAAACACAATCACATTACATATATACATACATTGGTAGATGTTCAGTCATTCAAAAATTTCTAACACTGTGACCCCATTTGGGATTCTCTTGGCAAAGATACTGGAGTGATTTGCCATTTCCTTCTCCAGCTCATTTTATGGATGAGGAAACTGAGGCAAATAGGGTTAAGTGACTTTTCTAAGGTCATATAGCCAGTAGGTCTCTGAGGCCAGATTTGAAGTCAGGAAGATGAGTCTTCTTGACTCTAGACCTAGCAGTCTATTCACTGATCTATACATACACATACATACATAGCTATATATGTGTGTATGCACACATGTAAATATATACAGGTATGATTATATATCTGTCTACATCTATCTTAGTGTCTTCATACACACATAAATATGTACATGTGTATTTATGTCTATATCTGTATCTTTTATAGTCTTAGAGAGTTGTTAAGGGCATGAAACTTGCATTCAACCCTTCCTGGCCCTGAGGTGGGGCGCTGTGCTTTCACCTTAACTCTTTACAATTAGGTACTGAAGTTATTTTTTTAACATTTGACATGTGTATTTTGTATGCTGGTGTTCTGATTAGAAATTGAATCCATTTGAGTGAAATGAAATTCAGCTTTGTTTCTAGAATCAAAAATACAAATTTTTAAAAATACTAGCTATGATGGAGTTTTTGGTTTTTTTTCTTTTTTTTTTTTTGATTTAATCATTTCTAAGATTTTGTGACCACACATGGGCTGCCTGCACTGTGTAACTCATCATACATAAATAAAAATCATAGTTTTAAGGCCTATATGTGACTTGAGGCCAATGAATACCACTCCTTCATTTTGAGGAAATATTCATAAGAGATGAGAACTAGAAATGAAACCAGTGGTCACAGATTCTTATGCACAAAAGCAGGAGAATGGGCACTAAAACAAGACAAACTAGACTCATAGTATAAACAGATTAATTTATCCTCCTGGATATCTTGACCAGGGTCATACATATAAAGTACCTGAGTCAAAATTTGAACCTACATATATCATGGGTGGATTGTGATTTGTTTTGTTAGAGGAAAGATGTTAATAGATTTTTTTGAGTATTAACAACATAACTAGTAATTTTTATATGTTTTGCCAGGATTTCATGGTAGGAATTAATTTTTTTTTGATTTTTAAAAATTGTAATTTTAATGGGAAAGATAATATTTAATACACTTCAAATTCTCTAAATCTTCTGCAGGGGCATATTTTATCTGGTGACACTCTATAATGAAAAGTCTCAAATTAAAACTCAGGCTTGATTTTTTTAAAAATATACTTTGATTATAAGGCTATATAATAAAATTATTGAATTAAAACATGTTAGAAATACATTTTGTGTGCATCAAGGGGTAGATATACCTTACTGATCTACTTAAATTCTTTACTCAGGGCTATCATAAGAACTATCTCCACACCTGTTCTTCATATTTTTTACTGTAGTACATCTGTGAGTTCCATATTTTTAATACTCCTGTAATTTTTCTTGTTTAATTTGTTTATTCTTATTTTAATGTTGTTCTATTTTATAATTTTAGTTTTGAAATTTGCAAATAAATTTAAAAGACATTTTGTATTATTACTATCCCACAAGGAGATATGACCATGGGATTTTAGAATCCAAAGGAAAGACTTGATTCTATTTTAAATTTGCTTTCTTTTATATGTGAAGCTTTGGTGAATAATGATAGTATATCATACACATATATATTTCCTGGTAGTGGAATTTTCTTCCCTCTTTTGACCTTTGCATTCATTTTCAAGACAATTAGCTAGGGAAGGGGTATACTCTATGACTGTGCAAGGGAGTGAAATTAACTGAACTGAAAAGGGATTAAAGCCACAACTTTAGCCTTGTTAGTTAATGCCATGCTCTAGTCAACTGAGATAATGAGCACAGTAAATTATGGGTATAACTTATTAAAATGTCAAGGATCTGCTGTTTCAATATTAAATATCATTAGATAAGAATCAGGACTCTTTAAGATTCAAAATAAATCCCTGATTCAGAAAAGAAAAAAGTATTTTCAAATATAATAAACTCAATTCGAAATTCAAGAGCTAAGTAGTTCTAACTCAAACTATCTTATTATTTAAAGGCTCATTTTACACTTTTGTGTGATAGGGATAATGTTAAGCAGTATCATTCTTTTTCCATTCAACAGAATAACCAGAATAATTTCACTATTTACAGAATGAAGGGTAGGAATTTTACATCTCTAAAGATATTTTACTTCAAGACTAATTGAGAGAGTAGGTGCATTGCTCCATTTCATGTCAGACATGTGCATTTGTTTCTATTTTATAGTTGGAAGGAATGTTACAAGTCCTTAGTCCAAACCTATATTTTTACAAATGATATGAGGACCAAGGAGATTAAATTTGGCTAGTGTCATGCATATCATAATTGATAAGGCTTGGCTTTGAACCCAGATCCTCTAACTCCAAATACAGGTGGTGTTCCAGTTAAGTGGCATGTTTCAGACTTGCTATCTGCAAGACTTGACTCCTTTTATGGATGCAGTCACTTACTACCTGTGTGAAGTTGGGCAAGTCACTTAATTCAGGTCTCCCTTGTGATGATAAAAAGTGATAATTTTTTTTAAATAATAAGAGTTTTTATTTTCAAAATGCATGCAAAGATAGTTTTCAATATTCATCCTTGCAAAACCTTGTGTTTCAAATTTTTCTCCCTTCTTTCCTCCTCCACCCTTCAGAAAGCAAAATATTCCAATGTAGTTTAAACATGTACAGTTCTTTTAAAAATATTTCTACATTTATCAAGTCAAAAAATCATGTCAAAAGGGGATAAAATGAAAAAGAAACCACAGGAAAGCAAACATCAGTAATAAAAGGTGAAAATACTATGTTATGATCCACATTCAGTCCCTAAAGTCCTCCCTCTGAAGGAAGCTGGTTGTCTCCACCACAGACTATTGTCCTGAATCATCTCATTGCTGAAAAGAGCCAAGTCTAAGGAATAATGTTTTTAAGGTGTTTGTTTTGTTTTGCTATGGCTATTATTGCTATAGTTATTTTTATTATTTTAACACATCAGTTTCCCTTGAGCTTGTTTTTGGTTCTTTGAATGGTGTTTTATTTAAATAGTTTAAGAATATATTATGGGGGGAAGCTAGGTGGTGAAGTGGTTAGAGCACCAGCCCTGAAGTTAGGAGGACCTGAGTTCAAATCTGGTTTCAGACATTTAACATTCCCTAGCTGTGTGATTCTAGGCAAGTCACTTAACCCCAATTGCCTCAGCAAAAAAAAAAAAAAAAGAATATATTATGTCAATCCTGACTACTGCAATTTAGCATAAATTATATTTCATTTTATAAGGTAGAGTTTGTATGTCCATTTTCAGAGTATCACATAAGTTAGTATCTTAAACTATGAATTAATCTTGACATGTTACTCTTGAGCCTTTCCTTCCTATTAAGGAGGAGAAATTAAATGCCACTTGGGAAATTTGACTAATTTTAATACTGTAGATAAAATGCATTAAGATGAGGTTTATATCTCCAAGAATTCTGTCTTCATTAATTGATGTTAAAATTCTGTTACAATATGCTTTCAACCTTAGAAGACTCTGTAATAATTGAGTAATGTGATGATGTTCACGTAGCTGGAGGATACCATTACTTTATGATTATACCAATGCAGCTGATACCCAAACTGATAAACTAAAATTATGTATGAATATTCTTTTCTATTGTATTGATTCTTTTCTATCATAATGATAATTGCATTTATTACACTAATTGATAACTAAATTTTCATTAATAAAAATCATCAGAATGTTGAAAAAAGACAATTGCAGAAATGGAATAGTGATGCTTATTTCCTGCTCATTTTGTATGAGTTAGAGAGTTTCTTACATCTATATGGAGCAAATGATTTGCATCTAAAATATCCTTTTGTAGAGACACAAAGGAGAGAGACTTGACTTTATTTTTATCCAATCCTAGTGAAAATACTTCAATAAAAATAATATAACTGGCCATGACAATGGACTCTTTTAAAAGTTTTCTTTTGTGCTTTTATTCATTTATTTTTTAAAAATGATTTTCTGGTTTTAATTAAATTTCTAGGAAATTAATTTTTTATTATGTTAAAGTTTTGTTTTTAAAGATATATTTTTTAGAAGATTGCTTTAGCTGTGTAGCTGAAATTGATATGTTATCTTATGTGCTACCATAACTTGCTAACAATTCTTAAAGGGTATTTCATCCTAAGTTGGGGGAAGGCATTAAAAATAGAATTTGAATCCTGCAGTTATAATAATATTGGTAAGGAAGAAAACATTCTCTTGATATTCTCAAGGGTCTTCTCCTTCCATTGTCTTCTGTTTTTTCAATTTTCTACCCCTGTCATCAGTCAAAATAGAATCCATATGGAATGCCCTTTCCCTTTCACTGGTTGCTTGATTGCTCATATGAAATAGAAGAAATGTCAATCAGCAACTCTTTTTCAGCCATTAAGCCTTAACTTATACTCTGTCACTATCTTCTTTGTTCTTCCAGTTCTTACCATTTGCATTATCTATATTCTGTGCTGTCCCCTGGCATTTTCATTGTCCTTAGCACCATTGTTCCCATCCTAGTAACCAGTTGCTTTGAATCTGATGAGAATCAAGTTCTTGTTGAGTCTCCTATATTTTGAAGAATGAAATTGTTATTTATAAAGATCTTGAAGTTAATAGTTTTTTGATATTGATATACTCCTTCAAATACTTGAATAATTGAGGGTCTATTGACATCCCTAAATCAGTACTCTATGATATATAATATAAAACCAGTTTTAGGTTTGTTATCCAATTCCAAAATACTGAATCTTTTCCCCCTTGTCTTTATGGGCAGGAATTGTTAGGTTTTTTAGTCTCTTTGATGGGCTAGTGAAGTCTATGGAAGTTTTAAAATAACATTTTACAAAATTTAGAAAACAAAGTGTATAAAATTACAAAAGAAACCAATTATATTGAAATTGTTATATTATTAAACACCACCCCAAGCATACAGACCCCAGTTTAAAAACTCAGAATATAATATTGCCTGTTTATTTTCTTAAAATTTTAAATTTGTTTTGAACTTAAAGTACATAAAAATAAAAAAAGAATATTTTCATGTACACAGCATAACATATTTTTATTCTCAGTTGTATAGCTGTTTTTCTCCTTCTCTTTCTAACTCTTTTGAGATTCTTTATGCAATCTTCCAGGAAAGCCTTGTGAAATGGGGACCAGGTCATGTCTCCCATTATGGCTTCCTCTGGAGTTGCTTTATCTTTATGAACCTCAGGATCTGGGGTCTGTTCTCTCTCTCCATAAAATCTGTCTATGGTGAGAGTTCTTTTTTGGTTTTTATTCATTTTTTAAAAGCGCTTGAGGTCTGTTTAAAGCAGAGGAGTGACAGCTGCTTTAATTTGCCCTGGAACAGTTTGGCTGATTGACTTTCAGGTGCTGGGCTGTGGGGACCAGGTCCAGGGTTCTCAGTGGGTTACAATCTACCTTTTACAAAAGGCACCTGCCTGCAAGCAGGGCAGAGTGGTCTAAGAGTCTTGCAGGGACTTCCCAGGTGCTTAGAACCTGCCATGCTGAGTCCCAGCCCTGGCTTCCTGCCCTGTCTCCCAGAGCTGTGCCTGAGCTCGGCAAACTGCCCGACCCCCTGCCTGTCTGAAACAGACCTGCTCCGGAGCTCTTCCAAGGTAACTTCTACTAGGAATGTGTTGTAGTCCAAATATTTGTGGGTTCTTTGACTTAAAAATCAGTTTAGAGGCTTACTCTGCTGTTGGTTTGAAAGAAGGTCAGAAGAGGACACAGAGAGTTGTGTCTTCAGTCTGCCATCTTGGTTCTGACCCCCTGTAAATGTCTCTCCTCTTTCTAGAGAAGGCTATTAATAGAGAAAAAAGTGTGTTATATGTGTGTGCACACACACACACATATGTATATATAAAACTATAGTGCAAATACCTCTATTTTATCTTTTTTCTCAATATGGATTACATTTTTTTTCATAGGTTCTTTGTAACTGATTTTGAGTATTTATAATACTCAGAATTACTTAATTGTTCAAAAATGTTCTTAGAACAACATTGCTGTTACTGTGTACAATGTTCTCTTGGTTCTTTTATTTCATTCTTCATTATGTCATTCAAGTCTTTCCATGTTTTTCTAAAATCAACTTGCTCATTTGGAACTATGCTCAAAGAGTTATCAAACTGTGCATACCCTTTGACCCAGCAGTGTTTCTATTGGGCCTATATCCCAAAGAGATCTTAGAGGAAGGAATGGGACCCACATGTGCAAGAATGTTTGTGGCAGCCATTTTTGTAGTGGCTAGAAACTGGAAACTGAAGGGATGCCCATCAATTGGAGAGTGGCTGAATAAATTATGGTATATGAAAGTTATGGAATATTATTGTTCTGTAAGAAATGACCAGCAAGATGATTTCAGAGAGGCCTGGAGAGACTTGCATGGACTGATGCTGAGTGAAACGAGCAGAACCAGGAGATCATTATACACGGCAACAACAAGACTATATGATGATCAATTCTGATGGAAGTGGCTCTCTTCAACAATGATGTGATTCAAACCAGTTCCTATTGTTCAGAGATGAAGAAAGTCATATACATTCAGAGAGAGGCCCGTGGGAACTGAGTGTGGACCACAACACAGCATTTTAATGCTTTCTGGGAATATTTGCTTGCATTTTGTTTTCCTTCTTAGGTTGTTTTTTTTTCTCGTTCTAGATCTGATTTTTCTTGTGCAGCAAGATAACTGTATAGATATGTATACACATATTGGATTTATCATATATTTTCACATATTTGACATGTATTAGACTACTTGCCATCTAGGGGAGGGGGTGGAGGGAAGGAGGGAAAAATTTGGAACAGAAAATTTTGCCAAGGTCAATGTAGAAAAGTTACTCATATGTTCTGTAAATAAAAGCTTTAATAAACAACAAAAAATAAAATCAACTTGTTCATCATTTGCCACAATAGAGGGTTCTATCACAATCATGTACCATAGCTTGTTTAGCCATTCCCCAGTTGATGAACATCCCCTCAATTTCCAATTGTTTTTTGCTATTTCAAAGAGAGCTGCTATAAATATTTTAGAACATATAAGTTCTTTCTCTTTTCCCTAATCATCTTGAGAAATAGAACTAATAGTGATTGCTGGGTTAAAGGATGCACAGTTTTTAAACTCTTTGGAATTAAATCCAGATTGCTTTCCAAAATGGTTGGATCAGTTCATAGTTCTATTAATAGTGAATTAGTGTATCACTTTTTCCACATTCCCCCACCCCCATTTGTTGTTTTCCTTTCTATCATTTTAGCCATCCTGATAGATATAAAAAGATATTTCAAAGTTGTTTTAATTTGCATTTCTTCAAATGCAAATTTACTTGATCATTTTAATATAATTACTGATAGCTTCGATTTCTTCTTCTGTTCATAACTACCTGTACATATCCTTTGCCCATTTTTCAGTTGAGGAATGACTTCTATTCTTATAAATGTGACCAACTTATTTATATATTTGAGATATAAGATCTTTTTCTGAGGAATTATTTATAAACCTGCCTTCCCCCCACAATTATCTGCTTTTTTTCTGATCTTGGCTACATTGGTTTTATTTGTATAAAACCTTTTAAATTTAATGTAATCAAAATTATCCATTTTACATCTCACAATGTTTTTTTTCCTTTTTGTTCATAAATTGTTCTCCTATCCATATATTTGGTAACTAATGTAAATCAATGTTCTTCTGATTTTCTTGTGATATTTCCTTTTATATTTAGATCATGTATCCTTTCTGACCTTATCTTAGCAAATGGTGTAACACAGATAATGTTCTATCCTAATTTCTGCCAGACTGCTTTTCAGTTTCCCAATAATTTTTTTTAAATCAAAGAATGTATTCTTACCCAAAAGCTTAAATCATTATATTTATCAAACTCAGGGTCACTATAATCATTTACAGCTGTGTGTTGTATGACTATTCTGTTTCAATGACCCACTTTTGTTTGTGTGTGTGAGTGTGTGTGTGTGTGTGTGTGTGTGTACTTTCATAGTAATGTATTTTCAATTTTTCTTTTCTTTTCTTTTCTTTTCATAAGCATTTATCATCTCTCCCTTTCACTGCCTTCTTCCTTCCCTTGGTGAATAATTTAAAAAAAGCAAAATGAAAACTCCATAACCAATATGAAGAGTTCAGTAAAAAAATTCTGTTGTCATTCTATATTTTAATTTTTATTACTTCTCTGCCATTTTCAATCTTCTGAAATTGATCAGAATTTTAAGTGTTTTAAAATTTTTTTCTTCCACAAAGTTATCATTGAATACATTTTATACTTTTCATTTCATTCTTTTAATTAATGAAAGTTTCTTTTGAAATTGACCATTCTGTCATTTTTTTACCTTATGGTAATATCTCATTACATTTATATGCCATAATTTGTTTAGTTCTTCCCCAATAGTTTTGAGCAATTATAAAGTTACTATAAATATTTTATGCACAGTGGTGCTTTTCTTCTTTATTTGATCTCCTTGAGGATGTAGACTTAGTAGTTGTATTACTGGCTCAAAGAGTGACTTTTTGGATAGTTTCATGAATATATATTTTTTTGTTATGCCAATATTACAATATCCATGATGCTTTTTTTGAATAAGTTAATTCTTTCTAGAACTAGATTCTATTTATGGTTCTCATCCTACCATACCTTTTAGTCATCTAGCTTATCTTCCTTATTGCTCTTATTTTATGCATTTCTGTAAACATTTAGTAAACCCTTATATATAGGTATATGCATGTAATATATATATATACATAATATATGTATATAGGTGTAATATATATATATTATACACACATATATAAAACGGTAGGTCTTTTTCTTATTTTTTATTATTGTTAGATTGACAAACTGAGTCCTCTTCAGTAGAGATTTACCAACTGTCACTATTCTGTTATCCTACCAATTACTAGATTATATTTCATTTGATATCACCTTTGGTTCCATATCAATATTGCTTGTAGGGCAAGGAGCTGTTTCCAATCTCTTTTTTCTGACCAAGATTCATATGTAATAGTATGATTCAGTGATCCTTCTTCTTCTTCTTCTATGTGTCACATTTTCTACTCTCTAATATCCTCTTACAGAACAACATCACTTTTTCCATAACTTTTTCTTTGTTGAAGCTTTACTTACTTAAAACCCAGGAAATCACTTTTTTTCCCATCTGACTTATAAAAAAACCTATCCTAATTAAACCAAAACCTTTTGGCACTCTTTAATAATTATGGTAGATAAAATTTCCTATAGATTTTAATTTGTCATTTGGGAGATAAGAAATTATGCTTGCAGTTAGTTGCAGGTTGTAGAATTGAGCCATGTCTAGTATTTCATCCTGTCTGAAGAATTTAGCCAATTTCATTGACACAGGCAGTAGACTGATTTCTGCAAGCTTTCAACCCATTTGATGTTTTCTTCTCTTCTATGAGGTTGCATAATTGTTTGGATAGTTTTATACTGTGATAAGTGTGTCATGTAATCCTTGATGCCATTTTAAAAGCTTGGTACTTGCTTTACTCTTTTTTTTGGCACTATTTTTTGCTAAGTGCGCTCAAAGTAACTAAAGAATCTGTAAATAAGAAGTCTTCCAGTGCTTTATTCTTGAGTAAAATTGACTGGATTTTCAAAGGCTAATAGCATAGTACAAGCACTAGTAGCTTTTCTAGAAGTGTTAAAAAGCTTCAGGACGGGGAAGGTTCTGGGAAGATGGTGGAGTAGGTTGATAAATTTCAAGCTTTTCAGATTTCCCCCACAAACAGAACAAATTTGCACCTCAAGGCAGAGTGGTGAAAAATCAAGAAAACTACGCCAGAAAGGAGTCTTTCTGATACAACCCAAGAAGATTTGAAGAAAGACCTGCCTTGGGATTAACTCAAGCGAAGTGCAAACACCTTCTGTCTCCATAGAAACACCATATGGGGAGCCCTGGGCTGAGCTGGGTGTGTCTGGAGCCTGAGCAGGAACCACAGAAACTGTCACCTCCAGGACTTCATGTGCTCAGGGGTCTGAGTCCAAAAATACTAAGGAAATTTCTGCTGATTAGGAATGCCAGGTCCAGCTGTGCTGCAGAGCCAGCCCTGGGCAAGAAGGAGCCAGCAGCTGCCCCACTGACAGCACTCCTGACATGCTAGTGGCACTTGTAAAAGAGGGAAGCTCTCGGTTTGGAGTTCCAGGTCAGAGGGGAGAGCTGGAGTGAAGCTAGAGGTACCATCCTCCCATCTCACAATTAGAGATGTTTACACTAATATTTCTTATTTAAAAAATGAATCAAAGCAACGAAAAGAGATCTTAACCACAGAAACTTACTATGGGAACAGGGAAGATAAGAGTTAATCTTCAGAGGAGGACACTGAAGTAAAAAAAAGCTTCTTCTACTCTCAAAGAATAAGTTAAATGGCTTCTGGCCCAGAGAGAATTTATAGAACTCAAAAAAGAATTAAAAAAAATCAAATGAGAGACATTGAGGAAAAACTGAAAAAAAAATAAAAGATTAAAAATCATCCAAGAAAAAACAAGAAAAAAAGTTAACCAACTAGAAAAGGAGATACAGAGTGTCAAAGATGAAAATAACTCTTTGAAAATTGGAATTGGGCAAGGAGAAGCCAGCAAAACTATGAGAGACCAAGAAATAAAACAAATTTTAAAATATGAAAAAATAGAGCAGAATGTGAAACATTTTATAAGAAAAATGATAGATCTGGAGAACAGATCAAGAGAAAATATAAGAATAATTAGATTGGCTGAAAATTGTGACCAAAAAAAGAACCTTGATACAATAATGCAAGAAATAATCCAAGAAAATTGTTTTGGAGTGATAGAATATGAGAGGAAAGTGGAAATAGAAAAAATCCACTGAGTACTGCTTCAACAAGATTCTTGTGGAAAACACAGGAATATTATTGCCAAATTTCAAAACCCCCAATCAAAGAGAAAATTTTTTAAGAAAAAGAAATAAACAATTCTAATATGGTGGAACAACTATTAGAATTTTACAGGACTTATCAACAGCTGCAATGAAAGACTGCAGGTCCTGGAATCATATTACCAACAATAAAAAGAGCTAGGCCTGTGGCCAAAAATATCATATCCAGCAAAATTTTCCATAATATTGAATGAGAAAAATGGATATTCAATGAACTTGCAGATTTTCAGGTCTTTCTTTCAATAAAACCCAAGCTCATTTGAAAATTAACATAATAGGAACCAATATCATAGATCAATTTCAAGAACTTAACATGAACAAATTGTTTATGTTTTTTATGTGGAAATGTAAATTTTAAGATTTACATCAGCAATAAGATGGCTCAAAAGAAAGATTTGGGGGTCAGACTTAAGGTAAAAATAGTAATTATGGCATATAAATGAGATGCAGAGGTAGGATAGACACAGAGGCAGTAGAGGGGGGTATAAAGGTCGTAGTTCTGAAAACCTACTTACATTGGGAATGGGTTAATTAGGCAACATTGCATATATACCATATATACCACTATTTGTATCAATTCAATTCAATTCCTGACACTGAAGGATTAAATTAATTGTGTTAAGAAGGTAGAGATCTAGGAGTTTTATATAACAAAGCATAAAAGGAAAATTAATAAGTATTGATAAGAATTATTTTAGAGGTTTTATCTATTTTATTGGTATATTTGATGTATAGTAAATATTTTGCATATTTTTCTCATATTAACAAGATAGTTCATAGTTAAAATATAAATGAAAAATAGAAAATCAGTTTATAATGTTAAGTGAACAGTTATTTAACCGAGATGATTATTATTATTGATGTTTTCTCTATTGCTTTTTTTTGGATAGGAAAGAGTTTCAGGAGCTGCAGAATTTTTACCAACAAAACCAGGAACACACAGCGCAGCAGGCAGAGCTGATCCGGCAACTTCATGTTCTCAATATGGATACACAGAAAGTACTGAGAAATCAGGAAGATGCCCACACAGTTGAAAGTATATCCTATCAAAAAGTATGCATTTATCATCATAAAATTTTATTTACCAAAAGTATAATTAGATAATTTAGATTTTCCAAATTTCACTGTTTTTTTGTTAACCTCCTTTTTATACATTTTCTTTTAGATTAAAAAAAGGAAATTGGCATCGATGGTATTTTGTATTCTAAGAGTAATACTTAATAATAGTAGGACATACTACAACTTGGGGGAAATGACTTTAAAATAGTGATTTCACTTTGTATGCAATGATAGCATATTATGAAATCTACTTGTGTTTTATTCCTAACAGCCAGGAGATTGTGGGATATAATATGAGGATTGATTTTGTCAAATAGAATTCCCTATTGTGCTTAGAACATTTGGAATTACAACTTTATGTGAATGGAACTAGAGATTATGAGCCTATTCTTACCAATTTAGATACTATCTTGAATAGGAAATATTAAGTGATGATATATTCTGGTTTATAAATTTTATTGATTTTTTTCCTCACCATAATTAAAAGGAAGTACAGAAGCAGTATTGCATAATAGAGAAAAATGCCGAATTCAACATCTGGGTTTATATCCTGCTTCTGACTCTCCGTGTTATTATGTAACCTCTCTGTGCCATAAGCCACACCTTAAAATCTACTGCATTGCTGAGGGGTTGGGATCTATATCTATAGAAGTTTCTGCAGTGGGATATGCTGTCTATGTTGGTCAGATCACAGATCCTTTGCATATTCCATTATTTGCAAGAGTTTTAGGTAATGAATTGATTTAGAAGTTGTACCATTCATGGATTTTATAATATGGAAAATATTTTGTGGTATATTAACATTCAGTTTAATTCAGGGTCATAATATTCATTTATCTGGTTTAATACTAGATGGTTAAACTATCAGGTTTTTTTTTGTCATTTGCTGACTTTTTGTTTTTTATATTTAATTACCAAATGATTTCATTCACCCTCTCAAGAAACTGGCTGTGTAATTTAGGTGCACTGACATTGTGATAATAACAGACCATGACAGTGCTAAGTAGTGAGACTCATATATTTTCTCAAATTAATAGGCTCATAGTACTTAAAGATGAAAGGGAATTTTAGATAACTTTTTGTTCAGTCTTCTCCTGATGAAGATGAGGAAACTGAGGCCCCCCAAAAAGCCAACTGCCTTGCTCAAGATCAAGAGAAAGATCTAGAATCCAAATTCAGTATTCTTTCCACCAAAGCATGCTAGGATTAGTTATCTGCTCAAGCATTTGAGCAAAAACAATCTATGACAGAATATATCCATCTTTGTACTAAAATGAATTTATTTATTAAAACTTAGACTTAATCTATAATTAAATAGTAAATAGATAATCTCTGACTTAAATTCTCCTTATCTGCTCAAGCATTTGAGCAAAAATAATTTGAGCAAAAATGTATCTACCTTTGTACTAAAATGAATTTATTTATTAAAATTTAGGCTTAATCTATAATTAAATAGTAAATAAATAATCTCTGACTTAAATTCTCCTAAATTATATATATTCCATACATTCAGACTATCATCTAGAACTAATGATAGCCACAGGAATTCTTCTTTATTCCTTCTGTTGCAAATTAGAATTTTATTTTCATCCTTTCTCTTCTACCTCTATTGATTAATATCTAGTAGTCCTACCCATTTGCACAATTCTGTTTAAGAAAAATTAAGTGCATATTTTTTGATGCAAAACATTGTGCTAAGTGGTGGACCAAAAGCAAAAAGTGAAACAATCCCTGCCTTCAAAAATCTTGCATTCTGCTATATGTAAATAAATATAGTACAAGGATGAGTACAAGATGAGAGTAATCAATTACTGGAGGAATGAGAGAAAATTTCATGGAGGAAGATTCCATTGAAGGAAGACATGAAGGTGGGGAAGGGAACAGGTGTATGGAGCCAAGTTGATGGAGAAAAGTCAGAGACTCTCCTAGGCTTTACTTAATATTTCTCCAAAAAGTTTTAAATAATGCCTCAAAAGAAATTATGGAACAGCATAGGAAAGGGTGAAACAATTTTTTTAACCCAAGACAGGTTAGAAGGTAAGCAAGAAAAATCTGTTGCACTGGGGTGAGAGTGGATAACAGGCCACAGCAAATCAGCAGGTGGTCTTGAGGGCAACTGAATCTGTGGTAGCAGTGGTGGTTTCTTGACTTCTCAGCCCACAGATGGTAAAGAGGTCAGACAACTGGTTGGAAGGAGGTTATAGCTCCCTTTGTCAGCACTTTCTTTCATTGTCCATATTTGAATCTGGGCCACAGTCTTGAATTTGAAATTGTAAGGGAGCTAGGACCCTGGTCACAGCTCCAGGATAGAAAAAAGTGCTTGTGCTCTGTCACAGACCAGAGCATAGGCCAGAAGAGTACTAGATCATATCACTTTGGAAGAACTTAAAACTTGTAGGTTCCTAGAATTATCTCTTAAACATCTACAAAAAATCCCTGAAGCTTGTCTCTTCCACTCCAGAAGCAGAGCCTCACTTTGGCAGAGAGTTAAAATTCATGAAATAGTCTGGAAAAATGAGCGAACAGTAGAAAAAGATCCTGACTATAGAAAGGTGCTATGGTGACAGGAAAGATCAAAACACAAACCCAGAAGAAGCCAACAAAGTCAAAATTGCTACATCTAAAGCTTCAAAGAAAAATTGGAATTTGTCTCAAACCATAGAAAAGCTCAAAAAAGATTTTAAAAATCAAATAAGAGTGCTCGCTTCGGCAGCACATATACTAAAATTGGAACGATACAGAGAAGATTAGCATGGCCGCTGTGCAAGGATGACACGCAAATTCGTGAAGCATTCCATATTTTTGAACCCTAAAGACTCAACTAAAAAACTACTAGAAACAATTCACAACTTTAGCAAAGTTTCAGGATACAAAATAAATCCACATAAATCATCAGCATTTTTATATATTACCAATAAAGTTCAGCAGCAAGAGATACAAAAAGAAATTCCATTCAAAATAACTGTTGATAGTATAAAATATTTGGGAATTTATCTGCCAAGGGAAAGTCAGGAACTATGTGAACTAAACTACAAAACACTCTCCACACAAATAAAATCAGACCTAGTCAATTGGAAAAACTTAAAATGCTCATGGGTAGGCCAAGCGAATATAATAAAAATGACAATACTACCCAACTAATTTACTTATTTAGGGTGATACCAATCAAACTCCCAAGAAATTATCTTACAGGTCTAGAAAAAATAGTAGCAAAATTCATTTGGAAGAACAAAAGGTCAAGAGTTTCAAGAGAATTAATGAAAAAAAAGGCTGATGATGGTGGACTTGCTGTACCAGATCTAAAACTATATTACAAAGCAGCGGTCATCAAAACCATTTGGTACTGGCTAAGAAATAGAGTAGTCAATCAGTGGAATAGGATAGAATCACAAGACAAACTAGGCAATAACTATAGCAATTTAGTCTTTGATAAACCCAAAGACTCCAGCTTCTGGGATAAGTACTCACTATTTGACAAAAACTCCTGGGAAAACTGGAAACTAGTGTGGAAGAAATTAGGGCTTGACCCACATCTAACATCACATACCAAGATAAGATCTAAATGGGTTCATGATCTGGATATAAAGAGTGATACTATAAGTAAATTAGAGGAACGTAATATAGTTTACCTCTCAGACCTATGGAGATGGAATAAATTTATGTCCAAAGAAGAACTGGATCTCTGTAACGACCAGCGTTACAATTAAGCTTAAGGGTAGGATAAGCTCACCTCAACAGGCTTCGGACATCTCCGGCTCCAAGCCTCCACGACCTGGAGGAACCTCACAGTTCACCACAGGACAAGGGGATATGCTTTATCTTGCTTTATTATGTGTTACACCTACATAGTCTACAAAGCTGTGCTAATAGTAAATCACGGTCTCTATGGCAGCAGTCTCCTTTTATCCCTTCTCGTCCTTCTCTGCCCACACCACAGCAAACCAATTGTGTCCCACCCCGGAGGTCTCCGGTCTGAGCTGGCCTGCTCTGATAGGGCGCCGGCCCTCGAGCTGTGTACAGCACCTGCAGGTCTCGTGCAATATGCAAAACATCTTTCACGTGACTTAGGCTCTATGGTCCTCCGTCCCGTGGTGTTTTGCTGCATCAGTAATGCAGCACCTGTGCTCAGACATTCGGCCCCCAGATGGTCACGTGCGTTTCCTGCTAGCTATAGGCACCTGGGCATTACAGATCTCCTAATTGAAAACCAGATAGATAACTTTGACTATATTAAGTTAAAAAGTTTTTGTACAAACAAAACCAATGCAATCAAGATTAGGAGGGAAGCAATAAATTGGGAAATCATCTTTACATTTAAAGGTTCTGATAAAGGTCTCATCTCTAAAATATATAGAGAATTGTCTCATATTTATAAAAATTCAAGCCATTCTCCAATCAATAAATGGTCAAAGGATATGAACAGACAATTTTCAGAGGATGAAATTAAAACTATTTGTAGTCATATGAAAAGGTGCTCCAAATCTCTATTGATCAGAGAAATGCAAATTAAGACAACCCTGAGGTACCACTACACATCTGTCAGATTAGCTAAAATGACAGGAAAAGTTAATGATGAATGTTGGAGGGGATGTGGGAGGGCTGGGACACTGATGCATTGTTGGTGGAGCTGTGAATGGATACAGCCATTCTGGAGAGCAATTTGGAACTATGCTCAAAAAGTTATCAAACTGTGCATACCCTTTGACCCAGCAGCATTTCTATTGGGCTTATATCCCAAAGAAATCATAAAGGAAGGAAAGGGCCCCACATGTGCAAGAATGTTTGTGGCAGCCCTTTTTGTAGTGGCTAGAAACTGGAAACTGAATAGATGCCCTTCAATTGGAGAATGGCTGAATACATTATAGTATATGAATATTACAGAATATTATTGTTCTGTAAGAAACGACCAGCAGGACGATTTCAGAGAGGCCTGGAGAGACTTGCATGAACTGATGCTGAGTGAAATGAGCAGAACCAGGAGATCATTATACACGGCAACAACAATACTATATGACGATCAATTCTGATGGACATGGCTGTCTTCAACAATGAAATGTTTCAAACCACTTCCAATTGTTCAGTGGGGAGGGCCACATACACCCAGAGAGAGGGATGTGAAATGTGGACCACAACATAACATTCTCATACTTTTGATTGATGTTTGCTTACATTGTGCTTCCTTTGTCTGATATGTCTTCTGTGTAGATACGATTTTTCTTGCACAACAATGATAAGTTTGGAAATATGTATACATATATTTGATTTGCCAAACATTTTAACATAATTAACACGTAGTGGATATCCTGCCATTTAGGGGAAGAGTCGGGAGTTTGGGGGAAAAATCTGTAACGGAAAGCTATGTAAGGGTTAATGTTGAGGAATTACCCATACATGTGTTTTTCAAATAAAATGAAATTTAAAAAAAATCAAATAAGAGAAGAGGAAGAAAAATTAGAAGAGAAATGAGAATGATAAAAGAAAATAAGGGAAAAAAATCAATAGCTTTGTAAAAGAGACACATATAAAAATACTGTTGAAAATAATACCTTGAAAAACAAGATAGACCAAATTGGAAGAAAAAGGCACAAAAATCCAATGAAAACAAGAATGTCTTTAAAAGCAGAATTGTCCAGATGGAAAAAAGATAGACAAAAATTCACTGAAGAGAATTTTAAGAAGTAAAATTGTTTAAGCGCAATCATGAAGAGGAAGAAAAATGAATGTTTAATGATTGCCAGATTTTTGGGATTTTGTTGCCAAAAGACCTGAAGTTAATAGAAAATATGATATGCAAGAGCCAAGAAAAATGTAATGTAAACATCAAAGACTAATTATAAGGGACTCAATAAGAACAGACTATTTATTTTTTAAATGTGGAAATATAAATTGTAAGACTAAGATTCTCAATGATTGGGTAGTCTGAAAGAAAGACTGATGTAGAGCTAGGTATGATATTCTAAAAAGCAAAACTGTAGAAAAGGTAAAAAGAATAATTATCTTACATAAATGACATGTGGGAGAAAGAATTGATGCAGAGGAATTAGATGGGGAAGGAGGACTATTACTTCTGGAACCTTTTCTCTTCAGGAACTGGTTAAAGAGGTTACAATGCATATATATCTAGAAAGGTAAAAATTCTTCTGTATTCAGAAAGAAATGAGAGTAAGGATATAGGAAAGGGGGAAGGGAAAAGTGATTTTTAGAAAGAACCGACCTCACATCCGATCTGTGTTAAAGAATGTGCAGTAATGGGGCGGAGCCAAGATGGCGGAGTGAAAAGGTGACTTTCTGCCTCTCCTCCGATCTTCTCTCAAATCAACAATAAAATAAGCCTCTGAACTGATCTTCAAGTCAACGAACTCAGAAATACTTGGACGCTGCTCTCTGGATAACTTCATATCAGAGATATCCACGCTGTCTAAAAAAAAAAAAAATGAAGAAGCAGAAGAGAGCTGTCACCATAGAGAGCTTTTATAAAGAGAAAGAAGTGATCACCCCAGATCCAGAGGTTCCTTTAGACAAAACTCCAGAGAAAATCAGCAAGGACCATCACTGGTTCCCTTTTCAAAAGGCCTTTCTGGAAGATTGCGTAAAGAACCTCAAAAGAGAGCTGGAGGATAAATGGGAAAATAAACTGAAATCAGTGCAAGAAGGATACAATATCTTGCAAGAAGGATATGATGCCCTGCAAAAGAGATATGAAAAAGACACCAATTTATTGAAAAATAAAATTAGTGAAGTGGAAAAAGAGTACAATGAACAAATTGGCCAGTTACAAAAGGAGCTTAAAAAGGTAACTGAAGAAAACAACACTTTAAAAATAAGAATGGAACAAATGCAAGTGAATGACTCAATAAGACTTCAAGAATCAGTCAAACAAAAACAAAAAAATGAAAAATTAGAAGAGAATATGAAATATCTCCTAGGAAAAACAACTGACTTGGAAAATAGATCTAGGAGAGATAATCTAAGGATTATTGGACTTCCTGAAAGCCATGATGAAAAAAAGAATCTAAACACTATCTTCCAGGAAATCCTGAGAGAAAACTGCCCTGAGATTGTAGAATCAAAGGGCAAAATCACCATTGAAAGAATTCACCGATCACCTCCTGAAAGAGACCCCAAAATTAAGACCCCAAGGAATATCGTGGCTAAATTTCAGGACTATCGCACCAAGGAACAGATTCTGCTAGCAGCTAGAAAGAAACAATTCAAATACCAAGGATCAATAATTAGAATCACACAGGATCTGTCAGCCTCCACACTGAAGGATCGAAGGGCCTGGAACCAGATATTCCGAAGGGCGAAGGAACTTGGATTACAACCAAGAATAACCTATCCAGCTAGATTGAGCATTATCCTCCAGGGAAGAAGATGGTCATTCAATGATATAGGTGAATTTCACCTATTTCTAATGAAAAGACCGGATCTGAACAAAAAATTCGACACCCAAACACAGAACTCGAGAGATGCATAAAAAGGTAAAAAGGAAAGGGCTCTTGAGAACTTTATTTTTACTAGGGGGATACTCAAAGTTTGGGGGTATAATTAACTA
>JAJPUD010005095.1:38526-59771 GCA_023553655.1 Myrmecobius fasciatus | reverse complement strand
GGGAACTACCCATACATATGTTATACAAATAAAAAGCTTAAAAAAAAGAAATTATTTTACAGATCTAGAAAAAATAGTAGCAAAGTTCATTTGGAAGAACAAAAGTTCAACGATTTCAAGGGGATTAATGAAAAAAAAGGCAGATGAAGGTGGCCTTGCTGTACCAGATCTAAAACTCTATTATAAAGCAGCGGTCATCAAAACTGTTTGGTACTGGCAAAGAAATAGAGCAGTCGATCAGTGGCACAGGATAGGCTATCAGGACAATCTAGGCAATAACCTTAACAATCTAGTATTCGATAAACCATAAGACCCTAGCTTTTGGGATAAGTACTCATTATTCGGCAAAACCTGCTGGGAAAATTGGAAACTAGTGTGGAAGAAATTAGGGCTTGACCCATACCTAACACCATATACCAAGATAAGATCTAAATGGGTTCATGATCTAGATATAAAGAGGAACTTTGTAAGCAAGTTAGAGGAACGTAATATAGTTTACATCTCAGACCTGTGGAGATGGAATAAATTTATGTCCAAAGAAGACCTGGAACTCCTAATTGAACACCAGATGGATAATTTTGATTATATTAAGTTAAAAAGTTTCTGTACAAACAAAACAAATGCAGAGAAGATTAGGAGGGAAGCATTAAATTGGGAAATCATCTTTACATTTAATGGTTCTGCTAAAGGCCTCATTTCTAAAATATATAGAGAATTGCCTCATATATATATAAGAATTCAAGCCACTCTTCAATAGATAAGTGGTCAAGGGATATGAACAATTTTCAGATGATGAAATTAAAACCATCTGTAGTCATATGAAAAGTTGCTCCAAATCACTATTGATCAGAGAAATGCAAATTAAGACAACTCTGAGGTACCACTACACACCTGTCAGATTGGCTAAAATGACAGGAAAAGATAACGATGAATGTTGGAGGGGATGTGGGAGGACTGGGACACTAATACATTGTTGGTGGAACTGTGAATGGATCCAACCATTCTGGAGAGCAATTTGGAGCTATGCTCAAAAAGTTGTCAAACTGTGCGTACCCTTTGACCCAGCAGTGTTTCTACTGGGCCTATATCCCAAAGAGATCTTAGAGGAGGGAAAGGTACCCACCTGTGCAAGAATGTTTGTGGCAGCCCTTTTTGTGGTGGCTAGAAACTGGAAACTGAAGGGATGCTCATCAATTGGAGAGTGGCTGAATAAATTATGGTATATGAATGTTATAGAATATTATTGCTCTGTAAGAAACGACCAGCAGGACAATTTCAGAGAGGTCTGGAGAGACTTGCATGAACTAATGCTCAGTGAAACGAGCAGAACCAGAAGATCATCATGCACAGCAACAACAGTATTACATGATGATCAATTCTGATGGACATGGCTCTCTGCAGCAAAGAATTGTCTCAAACCCGTTCCAGTTGTTCAATGAAGAAAACCATATACACCCAGAGAGAGGGAAATGAAATATGGACCACAACGTAACATTTTCATGATCTCTATTGATATTTGCTTGCATTGTGCTGCCTTTCTCTGATTCTTTTTTTTTCTTGTAGGTAGGATTTTTCTTGCATAACTTCTCACGCATTTCAACATTATTAACATGTAGTGGACTTCCTGCCATCTAGGGGAGGGGAGGGGACTGGGGGTAAAATTTGTAATGGAAAGCTTTGTAAAGATCAATGTTGGGGAACTATCCATACATATGTTATACAAATAAAAAGCTTTAATAATAAAAAAAGACTGATGGGAAGATGCAGAAAACATGGAAGTCCTCTTTTTTTGGCTGTTTTAGTGGAGGACCATCTTAACATGAGTGTTTGAATTCTTTAGATATTTTGGAAAGATGACTTTTGATTAAAAAAAGCTTTCCCCCAAATAGTAGACTCATTGTAATATAACATTTTAGACTTAGCAGGGACCTTTGTGATAAATGTGGTGTTGGAGAATTGACAGAGGACTTGTTTCAAATTTCATCTCTTTTCAACCTTGGGCAAGTCACTCAATCTCTTTGAGCCTCTTAGTTAAATAGGGGTAATGGCACTAGTTTCTATTTCCTTCATATGTTTGGTTTTAGGATAAGACAATGTAAAATAATACATTAATATGAACTGTTAAACTACTCCATTCTCCTTCATTTTGTAAATGAGGAAACTAAAGTCTTTACAAAATGCTTGCAAATTGCTCACTTTTGTTTATATCCTTTTTTTTTTCTTTACATATACTTTGGTTGTTCTTAATGAAATGGGCAGAAGTCAAATGAAAGAAGGTTAAGAAGAAAAAATGAGAATTAATTATTAACTATATCACCAACTTTTGAATAATAACGGTTTTGCCAGCCATTATACAACAAAATCATTATTTTATTAAAGTTCTCACTTTGTATATCTAACGCCAAATTCTCTGTATTTGTACTGCATCTCATTCACTGATTATATGAAGTTATAAAAATAGAAAACTTTTTTTTGACATATCCTTTGATTCACCTCTGCTATTAGATGCTTTTAATATCACCTGTTCACCTCTTACAGCTTCACTCTAATTCTAGCTAATCTATATAGAAAGATAGTAGCAACATTCAAACTCTCAAGACAACCCAAGCCTCCAATATGGCTCTCTAAAACCTTAATCTCCTCAAGAACCTATAATGTCTTTCCATTACTTTCCTACCTCCTCATAGAAAAATCTCATTGCATTAGCTGTGTTTTGGAAAAAGTTTTAGCCATTTCTCCTGATGGTAAGATTTATTAATATAAAATTTTACAATCCATAAACCAATATTCCTGACTTTACAAAATAATTAATGTAGTTATGATAAAAACATTTTCTAGTAAATTCTGTAAGTAATACAGATTATATTGCCTTTAATGGGGAAGGGAGGGTAGAATTATAAAGCAGTACCCTTAATAATGGGTGGGAATAATAAAGGAACTTAAATGGTGGGGATAGAATCCTGGATTTTTAGTAGCTAGAGAAAAAAAAGTGGGGCCCAAGGCTCTGATAACATTATTTTTATCTCTTTTATTAGTTAGAAAGTTATTTACCTACAAGATAATCAGTCTAACTGTTCATTGTCCAGGAGTATTCTTTTGGTGGAGCTGTGACTATGTTATTAGCTACTCTGGGGATGGCAGCAGTATTTTTTGGCTTTTTTTAAAATACAGTTTTAGATTACTGAAAGCTTTCTTTTATTATCAATCTCTATTTCAGTCACAGGTCTTGTAATATCCTTAATTGAGACAACTATTATTAGGGCCAGTAATGGTTTTGTAAGATGTGTAATTCCTGTAATCATGTTAAATTACTAAAACTGATTTGTGCCCATATATTTTTTATAAATTTATATATTTTTAATTTTTTAAATGTCCAATTAGTGGATTGGTATGGATAGATAGAATATCATTCAATTTCTGATAATATTTTTTCCTCAATAGTATTTTATTTTTTCAAATAAATGTAAAATTAATTTTCAACATTCATTTCTGTAAGATTTTGTATTCCAGTTTTTTTTATCACTCTCTCCTTGCCTCCTCTTCCCAAGACAGCAAATAATCTGATATAGCTCAAACATGTACAATCATTTTATACTTATTTCCATATTATTCATGTTGGGAAAGAAGAATCAGAACAAAAAAGAAAAAAATACAAGAAAGAAAAAAAAGCAAAGAAACAAACATGAATGTAGATGGATTTGATCCACATTCAATCTCCATAGTTCTCTGTAGATGCAGATGGCATTTTCCATCCCAAATCTATTGGAATTGCCTTGAATTATTGCATAGCTGGGAAGAGCAAAGTCTACCATGAATTGATCATCATATAATCTTGGGCTTATTGTGTATAATGTTCTCTTGGTTCTGCTAACTTCACTCAGCATCAGCTATTGGAAGTCTTTCTAGACTTTTCTGAAATCCAGCTGCTCATCATTTCTTATAGAACAGTAATATTCCATTACCTTCATATGCTATAACTTATTCAGCCATTCCTTAACTGATGGGCATCCAATTCTTTGTCACCACAAAAAGAGCTGCTACAAACATTTTTGCACATATGGGTCCTTTTCCTCCTTTTATAATCTCTTTGGGATACAGACCCAGTTGTGAGACTGCTGAATCAAAGGGTATTCATAGTTTTATCGCCTTCTGGTCATAGTTCCAAATTACTCTGCAGAATGGTTGCATCAATTCACAACTCCACCAGCAATGCATTAGTGTCCCAAGTTTTCCATATCCCCTCCAACATTTATCAATTTCTTTTCCTGTCATCTTAACCTATCTGAGATGTGTGAAGTTGTATTTCAGTTATCTTAATTTGCATTTCTTTAATCAATAGTGATTTAGAACATTTTAAAATATAACTACAGATGGCTTTAATTTTGTCATCTGAAAATTGTTCATATCTTTTGACCATTTTTCAACTAGGGAATGACTTGTATTCTTATAAATTTGAGTCATTTATATATTTTAGAAATGAGGTCTGTATTGGAAACATTGCTTACCAATAATTTCCCCCATCTTTCTGCTTCCCTTCTAATGTTGGCTGCATTGGTTTTGTTTATGCAAAATTTTATAATTTAATGTAATCAAAATTATCCATTTTGTATTTCATAATGTTCTTTAGCTCTTCTTTGGTCATAAATTCCTCTGTTCACAGATCTGATGAGCAGACTATCGCTTCTTCTATTAATTTGCTTATAGTATCACTTTTTATGTCTAAATTATGAAATCATCTCAACCTTATCTTGGTACAGCATCTGAGATGTTGGTCAATGCCTAGTTTTTGCCGTACTATTTTCCAATTTTCCCATCAATTTTTGTTAAATAGTGAGTTCTCATTCCAGAAATTGAAATATTTGAGTCCACCAAACAGCAGACTGCTATAGTCATTGAATATCAATAATATTTTTGACTAAAATTGCCTGACAAATACAATGCATAATTCAAAAATTATTTTTATTGTTGATACATATGTAGTCTTCAAATTTTTCTGTCCATTTGTGTAGGTTGCTATGGTTTGCAGTTCATGTCTTTTCATGTTATTGATATAATTTTTTTCTCAAAAAGAAAAATATTTATTCTTAACATAGACTTATGTAGAGGGTTAGAAATAGTGGAGGAACTCTGGGTGAGGTATAAAACCCTTTAGCCCAGAGGGAACCTGCTGACAATGTTTAGTTTGGCTCCCCATCTCCCCTAGGGGTTTTCAGTCTTCCTGAGAAGTTGGGGGAGGGGGTGACCACCTGTGCTTATTTGAAGCAGTTATACTAAAGGAAGAAATACCTGTTCCTAATAAGTTGGTACATGTGTAGTAGTACTCCATGGTTATACGGTGTATAAGGTGGAAAGCTGCCTTGAATAAACAGACTCCATCTTTGATCATTCATGGGAGTCTCGCCTCATCACTCCTCCTCTAAGACTAAGGACTCGGGCTGGTCCTGAGATCCTCCAAAGATATTTTAATTCGCCCCTGCATAGGGGCTCCAGAAAGCATAGTATATTTTGTCATCCCAGTGTGGGTGCTCTAGAAAGCATGGTATATTTTGTTACCCCAACTTGGGGGGCTCTAAAAAGCACATAACAGACTTGAATATATCTTTATTTCATATATGATAAAGTCCAGATTTCTTATATGTATTATTCAAGACCTTCTTTAATATCAATTAGACAATTGAACATTTAGTAAGTGACTACTATGAACCAGGGACTGTGTTAAGTTCTGGGTATATTGTCCCTGCCCACAAGTGGCTCACAGTTTAATAGAGGTGACAACAAGTAAACAAATATGAACAAATTATTTATAGGATAATGAGATAATAAACAGAAGGTTTGAGAATAGCTTTCTGTAGAAGATGAGATTTTGGTTGGTATTTAAAGGAATCCAGAGACGAGGAGGATATTGAATTTTGAAGTATCTTGTATTGTTGCATAACGTTTATAAGTTTATATCTTATCTTCCTAAAGAAAGTATAAATTTTTGAGTGCAATGATTATATTTTAAATATATTGGCTAATATGTTACCTTCTAGACAAATAATTAATTTTTAAATTTATTATTAACTTAATATAATTAAATGTTTATTTTTAAACAGCTTTACAATGAACTACTAATTAATTTTGAAGCAAAGAAAGCAACTGAGTCTGTGCTCCGGAAAAACATTATTTGTCTTAAGGATCAACTAGTTCAAAAGGACCAGGATATAATGCAACTGACAGAAAAAATGAATGAACTTGAAAAAACTTCACACTTAGTAACTCGTACCATCTTTCTAAATAATATGGAACAGGTGAGAGGCAGTTTTTAAAAATTTTATTCATATTGATTTTGATTAGAGCTTAAAAAATCTAAGTATACTTGCATAAAATAGAAGCTAGTTTAGAAAATGAAAGTTAGCTTACTTATATTTCCTAAAGTATTTCACAGAATTATTACATAAATGCTTAATTCATTCACCATAATTTTTGGTAACATGTATTATTCATCAGTTGGCTATAGTTTCCATCAGTATAAAGCAGATTAATAATTTGTTTCTGTTTTGATAATATTCTTAATGAAGGAGACAACTTGGGATTCTCAAATAGTTTTCAAAATTTGATTTCTTTGACTTTGTGTTAAGATTTTTTTTTTTGGTTTAATGGAGATTTCCCTTCCCCTTCCTATAAAATAGCTATTACTAGAAATATTAATAGTAATATGTGACCAAAAATGTACCAGCTAAATTATTTTCAGAAGTAAAGTATTTCTTTAGACTTACACTGTATAATAGTTCTTTTCCAAGAAATGGAGCACACTAAGATTTTCTTCTCAATTTAATAAATAAGTTTTAATGGATGTCTTTTTATATTCCCATGTTCCCCCCTTCATATTCTTTTTCTTCTCCCAGAGAGAAATTTCTTATAATAAAGAATATTTTTAAAGAAAAAGGGGAAAAGTGATAAAAAATGATTAATAGATTAAATGTCTGAAAATATATGCAATTTACTACACACTTTCCAAAGGGTGAAGTGGGACGTATTTTCATAGCTCTTCTTTCAATTCATGCTTGTTCTTTGACATTTTGCAACATTAAATTTTTATTTCTTTTTTTGTTGGTGGTTCTTGTTTGTTGTAGTCATGTTTATTGTTTTATAGGCTCTGTTGACTTCACTGTGTATAAGTTCATATAGGCCGATCCATGTTTCACTATGGTCATCATATTCATCATTGCTTTCCAAAATGGTTGTACTGTTTCTCAGCTCTACTGCAGAGCATGTGTGCCTATTTCCCCATAATCCTCTACTTTTTTTCTGAGACAAATTAGTAATGATAAATCACATCTGTAGGACTATAGACAAAGAGAAAGCCAGTTGAAAATGTCATATTAAACATCTGTAAATTTGTATGACTAAAATTCATTTTCTCATATGCAATTGATCAAAGGAAATAGTTCTCGAAAAAGAGTTATAAGCTATCAACTATATGAAAGAATGCTCCAAATAACTAATAAAAAGAGAAAAATAAATCACAACTACCCTGTTTTCACCTCATCCCATACAAATTGGCAAAGATAAAAGAAAAAGTTGAGACCAAATATATTTTATATTGACATCTACCCCCAAAAGTAAATATTTAATCTTCTCTTATATTCACTTAATATTTGTCTGCATCACTGAATTCAAAAGTTGTCTATAAACTGAATATATGCTACCTGAATTATATAATTTTCCCTTCAAATTAAAAAACAAAATTTCATCATTGTAAACAAAATAAAATGAAAAGTTATTTGTAATACTTCAAAGGAAGAATGTTATAAAATATAAAATTTAATTCCATATTTTTTCGCTAGGGCTCAGAGCTATATATGAAGGAAATATGTTCTCTTAATTTTTCAAAATGTCATTCTTTTCAGGGTACAAAAACATTTAGATCATAGATAACACATTATTAGAGGTGTAAGAGAACTTAGATCATCTATTGCAGCTTTGTAATTCCAAACATGAGGAGACTGAAACTAGAAGAGATGAAATGGTTCGTTCATGTTACTATTATAATCAATGGAAGAACTGGGATTTGATCTAGAGTTTCCTGACTCTTAGTTTAATGCTACATCTATGACACCACGCAAGTTTAGTAATGAAAGTTTATAAGGTATCTCTCTTACTGGAAATAGTCTTTTTTTTTTATAAAGCTTTTTATTTACAAAACATATGAGTGTTTTTCTACATTGACCTTTGCAAAAACTTTTTTTTCCCAAGCTTTTCCCCTCCTTCCCCCCATCCCCCACCCCTAGATGACAGGTAATCTAATACATGCTAAATAGGATAAATTATATGACTGATACAATACATGTATACATATCTATAGTTACTTTACTGCATAAGAAACATCAGATCTAGAAAGAGAAGAAGAAAAAACAACCTAAGAAGGAAAACAAAATGCATGGAGATATTCACAGAAAGCGTTGTTGTGGTCCACACTCAGTTCCCACAGGCCTCTCTCTGGATGTATATGACTATCTTCATCGCTGAACAATAGGAACTGGTTTAAATCACATCATTGTTGAAGAGAACCATGTCCATCAGAATTGATCATCGTATAGTCTTGTTGCTGTGTATAATGTTCTCCTGGTTCTGCTGATTTCACTCAGCATCAGTTCATGCAATTCTCTCCAGGCCTCTCTGAAATCCTCCTGTTGGTGGTTTCTTACAGAACAATAATATTCCATAACATTCATATACCATAATTTATTCAGCCATTCTCCAATTGATGGGCATCCTTTCAATTTCCAGTTTCTTGCCACTACAAAAAGGGCTGCCACAAACATTTTTGCACATGTGGGTCCCTTTCCCTCCTTTAAAATCTCTTTGGGACATAGGCCCAGTAGAAACACTGCTGGGTCAAATGGTATGCACAGTTTGATAACTTTTTGAGCATAGTTCCAAACTGCTCTCCAGAATGGTTGGATCCGTTCACAGTTCAACCAACAATATTTCAGTGTCCCAGTTTTCCCACATCCCCTCCAACAGCTATCATTATCATTTCCTGTCATTTTAGCCAATCTGACAGGTGTGTAGTGGTATCTCAGAGTTGTCTTAATTTGCATTTCTCTGCTCAATAGTGACTTGGAGCACCTTTTCATGTGACCAGAAATAGTTTCAATTTCTTCGTCTGAAAATTGTCTGTTCATATCTTTTGACCATTTATCAATTGGAAAATGGCTTGAATTCTTATATATTTGAGTCAATTCTCCATATATTTTAGAAATGAGCCCTTTATCAGAACCTTTGGATGTGAAAATATTTTCCCAGTTTACTGCTACCCTTGTAATCTTGTCTGCATTTATTTTGTTTGTACAAAAACTTTTTAACTTGATATAGTCAAACTTATCTATTTTGTGATTAATGATGACCTCTAGTTCTTCTTTGGTCACAAATGGAAATAATCTTAAAATTATTTTTTTCCACAAAAAAATTAATTTATTTTCAGTTTGCTTTGCTTTAGGTGCTTGATATTCAACATATATTCTCCAAGGCTGATATAACACTTTAGAGAATAGAAAAATCAAACAGTAGGGATCTCTAACTTCATAAATATTGTTAATTAATGTTTTGAGCTAAATTCCTAATTTACTAATTTCTAAATTCTTAATTAAATTGTTAATTTATGTGTGAATTTTAAATTGTTGCTGCAGATATTGTTAGACCAGGTTGATGCATTTCATTAGAAACAAAAAATTGAAATATATTCATTTAAACAGTCAATAAATAAATCATTTTGTAATTTTGTATAGAAGTAGTATAGAGTAGTATAGAAGGGTGCTACTTGAAAGTCACAGTTTTTGATTTAAAATAGTGATTCTTGTTGTTAATAAACTTTTAAAGTATCTTGATGACTGTATTTAAATATAATTGTTTTCCCTTATAAGCCTATAATATTTATAAACATTTATAAAATTTTATTTTATCCTTTTAAAAACATGATTCTTGATAGGTGTCTTTCCAAAGTATTTCATGCCACAAAAAAGTTTAATAACTCCTGGTTTAAAAGAGAAACTATAAGTTATTCTGATTGCTTCAAAAGTATTCAGGGAGAGAAAATTTTGTATCATGTTGAACAGGGAATGGTGAAAGAGAAGGTTCAAAGGATGGGAAGAAATAGATAAATGAAAAGAAAGAGATAGAAAATAAATTTAATCAACTTCAGAGAACTTGGGATAAAACAGATAAATATGGGCAGAGGGAATAAGAAGTTAACTCAGTAAGCTAATGTCATATAAACTAATTGTAGGGACCAATTACTATCTTTAAAGAACATTGTGATAACAGTCAGTACAAAAGAAGAAAGTGGAAGAAAACACAAACCCAATATTTATAATTTTAGAGATGAATGTATTAAATGATCCAAAAAGACAAAAGTAGAAAAATTTGTAAGAAAATAAAACCAATGACTTCTATATATCAATGAATCGAGAAATAAATATTAAGTGCCTACTGTATATCAGACACTGCCAAATCTTGGGGATATAAAAAAAGAGACAAAAGGTAGTCTTCAAATTTCTCCAAGGATCTTACAGTTTACACAAAATACAAAGAAATATATACAAAGTCAGTTTTATATATATATGTATATATATATAGTATAAATAGGAATTAATTAAAAGCAATAAAATCCAGAATTAGTTTTGAGAAATCATAAATTAAACTACATATGAGCTCCTTGAAAGCAGGAACTGTCTTTTGCTTTTCTTTGTGTTCCTAGTACTTAGCACTGTACATGATATATAGTAGATGCTTACAAAATACTTATTGGTTATCATTAAATGTCGGAAAATAACACATCTAACCTTTTCCGTTATTGTTTTTTGACATCATTCTAAAAATGCTAATGATGACAGTTAAGATAAGTGAAATAGATCAAAGTGTCTGATATTGGCAAAGTAAAGAATAAATGATCCATATATGCTGATAACTTTGATGATTTACTTAGAATGGCCCTAAAATCATTCAATCAGTAATCATTTATTAAGCATCTTCTAAGTCTTAGTTATTGTTCCAGGCTTTGGGGACCAAGCAAAAATGAAATAACCCGTATGTAGCCTACATTCTATAAATGAAACAACATATATTAAATAAATATACACAAAACATAGATGAGAATCGATAAAGAAATGAACAGGATTTAAAACATACATAAAATAATAATTATTTAGCATTAACATTTATTATTATCAAATAATATTTAACACATATTATTTAATATTAATATAATACTAATATTTAATCCATAATACATTCATCACTTAAAGAAATGATTTAAAGGTTAAAATAATGACAAATAATTAGAGCACTATAATAAGTAGTGACAAATAAATTGCTCATGTTGGAGTAGTTAGGCCATTATAAAAATGACACTGTATAAATTAATTTACATATTTACTGCTATACCACTTGAAATTCTAAGTAGTTTCTTTGTAGCCTTACATAAAATAATAACAGTTCAGTTGGAGGAATACAAGATCTAGAACCTCAGGAGAAATAAGAGGAAAAATAGGAATTATGAGAGAATATCACTTCTAGATCACAAGTTGTATTATGAAGCAGTAATCATCAATTATTTGGAACTGGTAATATAATAGGTAGATCACTGGCGCAAAGTAGATAAGGAAAAGTTAATAATCCACTCTTTTTTTCCCTAGTAAACTTATTTATTTTTGATACACATTACTTTATGAAGCATATTGGGAGAGAAAAATCAGAGTAAAAGGAAAAAACTGTGGGAGAGATAAAAAAAAAAGGAAAAAAAAGTGAACATAGTATGTGTGGACTTAAATTCATTCTCCTTAGTTCTTTTTCTGGATGCAGGCAGCATTTTCTGTCCAAAGTCTATTGGTGATTGTTTTAGATCACTGAATCACTGAGAAGAACCAAGTCATTCATAGCTGATTGTCATACATTCTTGCTGTTATTGTGTGCAATGTATTCCTGGTTCTTGTGTAAATCTTCCCAGGCCTTTCTAAAGTCAGCTTGTTTATCATTTTTATAGAACAATAATATTCCATTGCCTTCATGTGCCACAACTTGTTTAGCCATTCCACAATTGGTGGTCATCTATTCATTTTCCAATTCTTTGCTACCACAAAAAGAGCTGCTGCAAACATTTTTGCACACGTGGGTCCTTTTCCCTTCTTTTTCATTTCCTTGGGATACAGATCCAGTAATGCCTCAGCTGGGTCAAAGGGTATGCACAGTTTTATAGTCTTTTGGACATAGTTCCAGATTGCTCTCCAGAATGGTTAGATCATTTTACAACTCCACTAACAATGTCCCAGTTTGCCCAGATCTCCTCCAACATTTATCATTATCTTTTACTGTCATTTTAGCCAGTCTGAAAGGTGTGAGGTGATAATTTTCATTTTAATTTGCATTTCTCTAATCAATAGTGATTTAGAGCATTTTTTCATATAGCTATAGATGGCTTTATTTTCATCATCTGAAAATTGTCTTTGTATTCTTTGACCATTTATCATTTGCGGAATTACTTATATTCTTATAAATTTGACACAGTTCTTTATATATTTTAGAAATAAGACCTTTATCAGAAACACTGGCTGAAAAGATTTTTTCCCCAGTTTTGTTCTTCCCTTTTAATCTTGTTTCCATTGGTTTTAATTTAATGTAATCAAAGTTTCCCATTTTGCCTTTCATAATGATCTCTAGTTCTTCTTTGGTCATAAATTCCTCCCTTCTCAAAAAATCTGATAGGTAAATTATCCCTTGCTCTCCTAATTTGTTAATGTTATCATCCTTTATGGCCCAGTCATATACCTATTCTGACCTTATTTTGGTATGGAGTGTAGGTGTATTACAAGTTTTTGGTATATTATTTTCTAATTTTCCCAGCAATTTTTGTCAAATAGTGAGTTCTCATTTCAGAAGCTGAAGTTTGGGGGTTTATCAAAAACTAGATTACTATAGTTCTTGATTATTGTGTCATGTTTATCTAATCTATTTCACACATCTGCCTCTCTATTTCTTAGCCAATGCCTAATAGTTTTGATGACTGCTGCTTTATAATATAGTTTTAGGTTTGGTAATGCTAAACCCACCATCCTTTTGTATTTTTTCATTAATTCCCTTGATATTCTTGACCTTTTGTTCTTCCAGATGAATTTTGTTATTATTTTTTCTAGTTTTATAAAATAATTTTTGTTAGTTTGGTATTGCACTAAAAAAGTAGATCATTTTAGTCAGAATTGTCATTTTTATTATATTACCTAGGTCTACCCATGAGCAGTTGATATTTTTCCAATTGTTTATATCTGACTTCATTTGTGTGAAACGTGTTTCATAATTGTATTTATATTGTCCTTGGGTTTGTCTTGGCATGTTGACCCTCAAGTATTTATTTTCTCTACAGTAATTTTAAGTGGAATTTCTCTTTCTCTTTCTTGCTGATGGACATTGTCAGTAAAATATAGAAACGCTGATGATTTCTGTGATTTATTTTATATCCTGTTGTCTTTGCTAAAGCTGTTTTAATTACTTCCAGTAGATTTTTGGATGATTTTCTAAAATTCTCTAACTATGTCATCATTTCATCTGAAAAGAATAATAGTTTTATTTCCTCATTGCCTATTTTACGTCCTTTAATTTTTTTTCTTTTCTTATCGCTAAAGCCAGCATTTCTAGTACAATGTTAAATAATAGTGGTGATAATGGGCATCCTTGTTTCACCCTTGATCTTATTGGGAATACTTGTAGTTTCTCTCCATTACAAATAATGCTTGCTGTTGGTTTTGGATAGATATTTCTTATTATTTTAAGGAATACTTTAAGGAATCTTCCTTTATCCCTATGTTCTTTAATGTTTTTAATAGGAATGGGTGCTGTATTTTGTCAAAAGCTTTTTCTGCATCTATTGAGATTATCATATGATTTCTCTTAGTTTTGTTATTGATAGGGTCAATTATGGTAATAGTTTCCCTATATTGAATATTCCTGTTTAATTCTCACTTCTTCATCTTGCTGATAAATTGTTATAATCTCTTTGATAATATTTTATTTAAAATTTTTGCATCAATATTCATTAGGGTCTGTAATTTTCTTTCTCCGTTTTGGTTCTTCCTGATTTAGGTATCAGTATCATATTTGTGTCATAGAAGGAATTTGGCAGTACTCCTTCTTTATCAATTTTTCCAGATAGTTTATTATTAGAATTAATTGTTCTTTAAATGTTTGGTAGAATTCACTTGTGAATCCCTCTGGCTTTGCAGATTTTTTCTTAGGGAATTCATTATTGTTTTGTTCAATTTCTTTTTCTAAAATGGGACTATTTAAGTAATTTATTTCCTCTTCTGTTAATCTGGACAGTTTATATTTTTGTAAATATTCATCCATTTTAGTTAGATTGTCAGACTTGCTGCTATATAGTTGAGCAATATAGCTCCTAATTGCTGCTTCAATTTTTTTTTTTCATTGATAGTAAGTTCACCTTTTTCGTTTTTGATGCTGGTGATTTGGTTTTTTTTTTCTTTTTTAATGATCAAATTAACCAAAAGTTTATTTATTTTGTTGATTTTTTTCATAAAACAAACTCAGTTTTATTAATTCAATAATTTTCTTAGTTTCAATTTTATTAATTTTTCCTTTGAGTTTTAGAATTTCTAATTTGGTATTGAATTGGGAATTTTTAATTTGTTTTTTCCAGCTTTTTAGTTGTATGTCCAGTTCATTGATTTCATCTTTCTCTATTTTATTCATGTAGTTATTTAGAAATATAAAATTTTTAGAAAGTATTTCTGATTTCTGCCTTTCTGTATTTGATTGTGAGGTTTTTATGCTTAAAATGTAGTTAGTTTTAGTGAAGGTGCCATGTACTGCTGAAAAAAAGGTATATTCCTTTCTGTCCAAATTAATTTTTTTTCCAGAGATCTATCATATATAGGTTTTCTAGAATTCTATTAACCTCCCTAGTTTCTTTCTTGTTTATTTTGTGGTTAGATTAATCTGACTCTGAGAGGGGAAGTTTGAGGTCCCCCACTAATATAGTCTTGCTGAATCTTTCTTCTTGTTACTGACTTAAAATCTTTACTTTTTTTTTAAATTAAAGCTTTTTATTTGCAAAACATATGTATGGGTAATTTTTCAACACTGACCCTTGCAAAGCTTTCTATTACATATTTTTCCCTCCTAATCCCCACCTCTCCCCTAGATGGCAGAAAGTCTACTACATGTTAATTATGTTAAAATACTTGACAAATTGAATATGTGTATACATATTTTTGTATGTATACACAAAAAATATCATCTTGTGCAAGAAAAGTTGGATCTACAAGAAAAAAAATCTGGGAAAGGAAACATAAAGCAAGCAAACATCAATAGAGAGCATGAAAATGTTATGTTGTGGTCCACATTTCATATCCCTCTCTCTAGGTGTATATGGCTTTCTTCACTGAACAATTGGAAGTGGTTTGAAACATTTCATTGTTGAAGAGAGCCATGTCCATCAGAATTGAACACTATATAGTCTTCTTGTTGCCGTGTATAATGATCTCCTGGTTCTGCTCATTTCACTCAGCATCAGTTCATGCACTGATTTAAAATCTTCTGTAGGAATTTGGCTGCTCTACTGCTACTGTGTTTAGCATCTTTCCTAATCCATTGTTTATGGTATCCTTTATCAAGATGTGCTTTCCCTCCTTATCTCTTTTTAATAAGATCTATTTTTACTTTTGCTTTGTCTGAGATCAAAATTGCTACCCATGATTTTTTACTTCAGCTGAAGTATAATGAATTCTGTTCCAGCCTTTTACCTTTACTCTGTGCATCTCTGTGTCAAATGTGTTTCTTGTAAACAATATATTGTAGGATTCTGTTTTTAATCCACTATGCTATTTATTTCCATTTTATAAAAGAGTTCACCCCCTTCATATTTGTTATGATTACCAAGCCTGTATTTTCCTCCATCGTATTTTCCTCTTCTGCATATACTTTTGTTCTCTCTTTTCATCTTGTCCTTAATTCTGTTTTTTTTACCCATCCCACCCACTTCCTTATTTTCTATCACCCTTTTTCCGGTCTCTTACCATTTTCTCTAATGATTCTGCCCTCCCTTCTATCCTGTCCCTCTCTTTTCTTTCCTCTTTCTCCTCCTACTTTAAAATAGATAAATTTCTATAGCCAACTGAATCATTAAGTTATTCCCTCTTAAAACCAAAACCGATGAGATCAATCTTCAGACAATGTTCATCCTCCTCCCTTTTCCCCCTCAATTGTAATAGGCCTTTTGTCCTTCATGTGATCTGATTTGCTCCATTATACTCCCTTTTCTCTTTTCCCAGTCCAAATGTTTCCTATTCCTTAATGTCTTTTTCTTTGATGTCATCACATCAGAGTCCATATACAACCATATCCTCAGTCATGTGATGCCCCACCTCTGTCTGCCCCTGTGACAGATACAGTTCACAAGTGTTACAGATATTGTTTTCCCATCTAGGGATGTAAACAGTTTAACCTTTAAATATATATTCCTGTTTACATTTCTATGCTTCTCTTGAGTTTTGTGATTGTAGATTAAATTTTCTATTTAGTTTAGTTTTTTTGAAAAGAAATGATTGAAAGTCTCTTACTTCATTGAAATCCCCTCATCTCCCCTGAAAGATGATGCTGAGTCTCGCTGGATAGTTAATTCTTGGTTGTAACCGCAGGTCCTTTGCCTTAAAGAATATGATATTCCAGGCCCTCTGATCCTTTATTGTAGAAGCTGCCAGATCCTAGACAATCCTGAATCTTATTCGTTGATATTTGAATTGTTTTTGTCTGCCAGCTTGCAGTATTTTTTTCCTTGAGATTGTAGTTCTGGAGTTTTGCAATAATGTTTCTTGGGGTTTTCCTTGTGGGATTGATTTTTGAAAGTGACCAGTAGATTCTTTCAATAAGTATTTCCCCCTCTATTTTTAGAATATTGGGGCAATTTTCTTTAATGATCTCTTGAAGAATGCTATCCAGACTCTTTTTTTGGTCATGGCCTTCAAATAGGTCAATAATTTTAAAATTTTGTCTTCTGGATCTATTTTCCAGCTTGGCTGTTTTTCCAATGATATATTTCACATTATTTTCCATTTTTCCATTCTTTTTAGTTTGTTTGATTTGCTGTATCATAAAGTCATTAGCTTCCATTTACCCCATTCTAGTTTTTAATGTGTGATTTTTTTCAGTTAGCTTTTGTATCTGTTTTTTCATTTGGTTAATTCTACTTTTGCTTCAGACAATTTTTTCCCTTTCTTTTCCAAGGTGTTGACTCGCTCATGCATACTTCTCATTTCCATTCTTATTTTTTTCCTACCTCTCTTATTTGCCTTTTAAAGTCTTTTATGAGCCCTTCCAAATCTCAAGCCCATTTGGACTTGAGACCAATTCATATTACTCTTTGAGATTTCTTCCATGCACATTTTGTCCTCATCTGAGTTTGTGTTTTGTTCTGCCTTGTCACCATAGTAGCTTCCATGGTCAAGGTTCTTTTCTGTTTCTTGCCCATTTTCTTTCCTTTACTTTGGCACTTCTTTTTTTTTTAACTTTTATTGTTGAGCTCTGTTCCTGGATAAAAAGAGAGCTGTCCCAAGCGAATTGTACAGCTCTGGGCCATGGCTTTGAGCACAGGGTCCCCTTGTGTTTGCAGGGGGTAGCTTTACATGCTCTTTTCAGGAAACAATCAGGTTTCTATCTTGAGTTAGAGAGGGGTTTCATTCCATCAGACTCTGTTCAGAAGTTTGGTTTCATGAGGTTTTCCAGAGAAACTGGGAGATATTTATGATATGTGCTAGTTATAGCATCTCTGGCTACCATTCCCCTATATGTGTTCTTGAACTTACATTTTAATGGAGGAAAAACACATATAGGGGAATGGTAGCCAGAGAGATGTTCTTTGTAATGGAAATTTACAGAGATGTTGTATGGGACCACTGGGAAGTAGAAATGATAGGCAGTCAGACTGCTAGTGAGAAGATTATGGAAGAAGTAGCCTTCTCTGCTTTCTGCACTAGAGATATTAATTAAAATAACTATGGACGAAAACAGTCTCATCCTGAAGGAACAAAGAAGATGGATATAGATTCTACCATATAGAATGCAAGTTCCTGGCGTCAGGGGCTATTTCATTTTTTGTTTTTATCTCCTATGCCAGTCAGAGTGCCTGGCACTAGAAGATAACAAGGGCTTGTTCCATTTAATTGAAGGGAACTGATCATAGAAAATTCAGAAATTGGACCATCTTTATCTAAATGATCAGCAATTTACTTTTAAGTGTCCATGTTATACATTTGAGACTTTTATAGTCACAATGAAATTCTGAATATAATGTTACCAAGTCAAAAGATCAGTGATTAAAATTATAGGAAGGCCTTTGTTTGGAGAAGTCCTTCTATGCTATGTTATTTATTAAATCAGTTCTAAACTTATAATTATTACATTTTACCTCAATTTTTTAGTGTGGTACTTCTTTATTGGTTATTCCCTCTGGCTAGTCAAATAACTCCTGTATATAATCTTTTTATCTTATCAATTTAGGAATAGCTGCATGGCTCTTGTTTCTTTCTTCTTTTTTTCTTTTCTTTTTTTTTGGCATTTTATTAATGGCATATATTCCTGGCCTTTTAAATATTCTCTGTAGAAATTTCTGGTCTTCTATATGTTCTTTGGTTCATTATATGATCTTTTAACTTCTTGGGAATGGATCTTTGACCTCTCTTCCTTTTATTTTGGCTTTATCCCTTTCCTCCTGTTCGTATATAAACACAAATTTCTCTTTGCTTTTCTCCTAATTTTCTGTCGATTTGTTCTTTGCCTCCTGTGTCTGGCCTCCTGGCACTTCTCAGGACTTGTCAATGGCCTCTTTTAATGTCTATAGTCTTTAGCTGTCTCCCTGTCCTAGTCATTTTGTACCAGACTTCTGTTCTTTTCTCCTTACATGTGTAAATCCTTCGGATGGATTTCCTTGACATACTTTATGGTCTCAGTTTATTTTTATAATTGCTGTATTCCATGTACAGTTTACTTTCATCATAAAAAATGTAAAGCAGTCTTTATTATTATATGATACTGCCTTTTGGCCAGCTGTCTAATTCTCTGAATTAGATTGGCTAGCTTTCAGATAACAGATACACAGTTCTTTTTCTGGGCCTCTCTTTGGAATTTTTTCAGATTGTTAGTTACTGTCCAAATTGCTAGGTACTGTTGAGTTCTTATATATCAGCATAACCTTTGATAAATATGATGTAATAGAAAATGAACTTCTCATTTTATTTAGAGATACAAGCTACTTGCAGGTAAGGATACTTCCTCTAACAATGAAATGCTTTTCCTGTAACCTTCCAAACTTCTTTGCAATTAATAGTTTGAGGAGAGAGTTGCTTAGAATGCTGTAATGGTGAATTTCTTTGAATCACATAGCAAGTATTTGTTAAAGTCATTCTTGGTTCTAAGGACAGTTTTCTATTTACTACATCATAGTGCATCTCATGGAGAGTAATACTAGGGCTTGCCATTTTAAACTATTGAACCTTAAACAAAAGTTTTCAACCTTCTGTGTCCACCTACTGTAGTCAATGTAAAATGGCAGACAAAGGAGTAGTTTTAAAAACATACTTCTAAAGCTTTAATTAAACTATTGATGTTCTCTATATATGTCTAACAAAAACAGGTGACACAAGTTCCCAATGACATTGTTACCCACTTCACATAAGTCAGAGAGAGAGAGACAGAGACAGAGATCAGTTTTAGCCAAATGGGAAATTAAATAGCAAGTTCTCTTGTAGTCCACATCAATTTTGAATTTATGATATAATTTTCTGCCTGAAACTCTTATAATCTATTGTTCTCTCAGGTCCAAGCTTTTTCTTCCTTTAATTTTCTACTTCTCTTAAACTCTAGAGCATTGCCTTCTGGGCATTCTCTACATAGCCGGTAGTCAGAATTGGGTTGAAACAGAACAGGGCTAATCTCTACAGCTCTAAGCCAGCCTCCTTCATGAACTGATTAACTTTGCACACTTTTTAAAGTATCAGTGTTGATTCTGACTTGGGCTACTATAGTGCCAGCAGTAATAAAATAGATCAATGATAGATCAATGATTAGAAAGTACTATAGAGGTCACTTAGTCCAGTTTCTTTGCAGGAATCTGAGAGAGAGTGATAGAGTATTCTCCACAAGGGATCATTCACATTCCACATATCTCCATTGATGCGGAGAGTACTCTTTCAGCCCATTCAACTTTTAGATTCCTGAATTGTCAAGAGGGCCACAGATGGCCTCTGTGTAATTTCCACCCATTTCTCCTTCATTCTCTATTCAGGGACCAAGTATAATTAGCTGGATTATTTCAAGTGACATCCTTTAGATAATTGAAAGAAGTCATCATATTATATGTATCCTTATTTCATTAAGCAAATTATGTTCAACTTCCTCACCTGGCACTTTTGTCTTCCTGCCTTCTGATCACATTTTTTCCACACCTGCTTGAGCTTTTTTAGTATCCTAACTAAAATAGGGTATTTAGACCTGAAAACTTCCTGAATGTCAGCAGTATGCAAAGATAGAAAGTTTTGTAATACTTGTTAAGAGACTGTGGCATACTGGTTGAATTTTACGACAGAGAAAGAGAGAGACTCTGTCTCTATATGTGATTTAATATCTATTACTTTGTATCCATTTTAGTCAATATTGTTTATCAATTTTATTTTATTCTTTGAGCCTCTAACCCAAAGTTCTTGCATTTCATATCAATTTTCCTACATAGTTTCAGAGAGTGAGTGACATAGAAAGTATTTACTTGTTGCTTAAACTTAAATATCGAGGTTCATATAATCTTGTATGATTAAATCTTCAGATTAAGATAAAATGGCTGATTTTCATATAACATCTTTCATAAATTCACTAAGTAATTGTGTTTTGGGGGGTTGGGTTTTTGTTGTTAACTGATAGATAGTAACTAGTTTTGTTTTCACTCATCATTATGTTGATATATTTAAGATTTTAAGATAAAATCTTTTAGTTATATATTATATATGAAACAAATATTTGATGTTAGAATTTGATCAACCTAAGTGAAATATGCTTCACAAAATAACTGTTAACCTTTAGTTAATTATGGTATATTTTATCTTGTGTTAAACAAAAATATATTTTCAAAATTTAGAAAAATCTTGTTCTTTAAAGAATTTAACAACATCTTTCTCCTCTCACTTCATTACCAAACTTTAAACCCAGTC